>JAXIVJ010000830.1:0-170000 GCA_036785665.1 Chirona hameri
ATATATATATATATATATATATATATATATATATATATATATATATATATATATATATATATATATATATATATATATATATATATATATATATATATATATATATATATATATATATATATATATATATATATATATATATATATATATATATATATATATATATATATATATATATATATATATATATATATATATATATATATATATATATATATATATATATATATATCCGGTCTGTACTGCTGTCAGCAGTACATACCGGCTGGGGACGGGCTGTTAGCTGTACAGACCGGCTGGAGACGGGCTGTCAGCTGTACAGACCGGCTGTCAGCTGTACAGACCGGCTGTCAGCTGTACAGACATGCTGGGGACGGGCTGTCAGCTGTACAGACATGCTGGGGACGGGCTGTCAGCTATACAGACATGCTGAGGACCGGCTGTCAGCTGCACAGACCGGCTGGGGACGACGGGCTGTCAGCTGTTCATACCGGCTGGGGACGGGCTGTCAGCTGTACAGACGGGCTGTCAGCGGAACAGACCGGCTGGGGACGGGCTGTCAGCTGTACAGACCGGCTGGAAACGGGCTGTCAGCTGTACAGACTGGCTGGGGACGGGCTGTCAGCTGCACAGACCGGCTGTCAGCTGTACATACCGGCTGGGGACGGGCTGTCAGCTGTACAGACCGGCTGGGAACGGGCTGTCAGCAGTACAGACTGCTGGGGACGGCATTTGAGCAGTACAGACCGGCTGGGGACGGGCTGTCAGCTGTACAGACCGGCTGAGAACGAGCTGTCAGCAGTACAGACCGGCTGGGGACGGGCTTCCAGCGGTACAGACCGGCTGGGGACGGGCTGTCAGGGGTACAGACCGGCTGGGGACGGGCTGTCAGCGGTACAGACCGGCTAGGGACGGGCTGTCAGCTGTACAGACGGGCTGTCAGCTGTACAGACTGGCTGGGGACGGGCTGTCAGCTGTACAGACCGGCTGGGGACGGGCTGTCAGTTGTACAGACCGGCTGGGGACGGGCTGTCAGCTGTACAGACCGGCTGGGGAAGGGATGTCAGCTGTACAGACCGGCTGGGGACCAGCTGTCAGCTGTATAGACTGGCTGTCAGCAGTACAGACCGGCTGGGGACGGGCTGTCAGTTGTACAGACCGGCTGTCAGCTGTACAGACCGGCTGTACAGACCGGCTGGAGACCGGCTGTCAGCTGTACAGACCGGCTGGGGACGGGCTGTCAGCTGTACAGACTGGCTGGGGACGGGCTGTCAGCTGTACCGACCAGCTGGGGACGGGCTGTCACCAGTACATACCGGCTGGGGACGGACTGTCAGCTGTACAGACCGGCTTATTATTAAACTGTACGATTGTCGCTCGTGCTAATTCACTATGGTTGTTTATACTTACAAAACAAAATATATATAAAAGGTATGATGAAACGAAAGCTACATTTAGTTACATACACAGTTACATACACAAAGTAGCAAGCTGCGCGTGTGTGTGCCGGTTGATGGCGGGGTCCTTTTCCCTGATCAGGATAGCCTCGAGGGCCACCAGTCGTCGCCAGTCAGCTCTCGTGAGGATGGACGTGTTGGCCACGATCTCTTGCCGGGTCAGTCGGGTGTCATGCTTCGCCTGAGTATGCTGCTGGGGTCCTCCGTTCTGTAGATGCATAGTCAGGCGCCGGGACAGGGTCGTGGTGGTGTAGCCGATGTATCCACTTGTGGGTCCACAGCACCACCAAGGCGCCGTTCCGCTGTCCACAAGGCCAGCTCTACTATCAGACAGACGGCATCGCAATGGGGTCTCCGCTCGGCGTACTCTTCGCCCAAGCATTCATGGCGGCAGTGGAGGAGGTTCTGACTGAAAGCAGCGTGAAGCCAGACCTGTACTGCCGGTATGTTGATGACATCCTGGTGGAAGTCAGCGACACGGCATCCCTACAGCAGCTGAAGTCGCGCCTGGAGGAGGTCTCCGGCCTGAGCTTCACTGTCGAAGACAGCATAGCAAACAACATCAGCTTTCTTGATGTATCCATCGACGTTACAGACAACAACTACATCACCAGCGCCTACCGCAAGCCGACCGACCAGGGGAGGTGCTTGCAGCAGTAGAGACCGGCTGGGGACGGACTGTCAGCTTACAGACCGGCTGGGCACGGGCTGTCAGCTGTACAGACCGGCTGGGGACGGGCTGTCAGCTGTACAGACCGGCTGGGGACGGGCTGTCAGCTGTACAGACCGACTGGGGACGGGTTGTCAGCTGTACATACCGGCTGGGGACGGGCTGTCAGCTGTACAGACCGGCTGGACACCGGCTGTCAGCTATACAGACTGGCTGTCAGCAGTACAGACCGGCTGGGGACAAGCTGTCAGCTGTACAAACCGGCTGTCAGCTGTACAGACCGGCTGTCAGCTGTACATACCGGATGTCAGCTGTAAAGACCGGCTGTCAGCTGTACAGACCGGCTGTACAGACTGGCTGGAGACCGGCTGTCAGCTGTACAGACCGGCTGGAGACGGGCTGTCAGCTGTACAGACCGACTGGGGACGGGCTGTCAGCTGTACAGACCGGCTGGGGACGGGCTGTCAGCTGTGCATACCGGCTGGGGAAGGGCTGTCAGCTGTACAGACCGGCAAGAGAAGGGCTGTCAGCTGTACAGACCGGCTGGGGACGGGCTGTCAGCTGTACAGACCGGCTGGAGACGGGCTGTCAGCTGTACAGACCGGATGGGGACCGGCTGTCAGCTGTACAGACTGGCTATCAGCAGTACATACCGGCTGGGGACGGGCTGTCAGCTGTAGAGACCGGCTTTCAGCTATACAGACCGGCTGTAAGCTGTAAAGACTGGCTGTCAGCTGTACAGACCGGCTAAACAGACTGGCGGAGACCGGCTGTCAGCTGTACAGACCGGCCAGGGACGGTCTGTCAGCTGAACAGACCGGCAGGGGACGGGATGTCAGCAGTACAGACTGGCCGGGGACGGACTATCAGCTGTACAGACCGGCTGGGGACGGGCTGTCAGCTGTACAGACCGGCTGGGACGGGCTGTCAGCTGAACAGACCGGCTGTGGACGGGCTGTCAGCTGTGCATACCGGCTGGGGACGGGCTGTCAGCTGTACAGACCGGCTGGGGACCGGCTGTCAGCTGTACAGACCGGCTGGGGACGGGCTGTCAGCAGTACAGACTGGCCGGGGACGGACTATCATCTGTACAGACCGGCATGGGACGGGCTGTCAGCTGTACAGACCGGCTGGGGACGGGCTGTCAGCTGTACAGACCGGCTTTCAGTAGTACATACGTGCTGGGGACGGGCTGTCAGCTGTACAGACCGGCTGGGGACCGGCTGTCAGCTGTACAGACCGGCTGGGGACCGGCTGTCAGCTGTACAGATCGTCTGTCAGCTGTACAGACCGTCTTTCAGCTGTACAGATCGGCTGGGGACGGGCTGTCTGCTGTACAGACCGGCTGTCAGCTGTACAGACCGGCTGGGGACGGGCTGTCAGCTGTACAGACCAGCTTAAGGCCGGCTGTCAGATGTACAGGCCGGCTGGGGACGGGCTGTCAGCTGTACAGACCGGCTGGGGACGGGCTGTCAGCAGTACACACCGGATGTCAGCAATACAGACCGGCTGGGGACGGGCTGTCAGCAGTACAGACCGGGTGGGACGGGCTGTCAGCTGTACAGACCGACTGGGGACAGGCTGTCAGCTGTACAGACCGGCTGGGGACGGGCTGTCAGCTGTGCATACCGGCTGGGGATGGGCTGTCAGCAGTACAGACCGGCTGGGGACGGACTGTCAGCTGTACAGACCGGCTGGGGACGGGCTGTCAGCTGTACAGACCGGCTGGGGACAGGCTGTCAGCAGTACAAACCGGCTGGAGACGGACTGTCAGCTGTACAGACCGGCTGGGGACGGGCTGTCAGCTGTACAGACCGGCTGTCAGCTGTACAGACCGGCTGTCAGCTGTACAGACGGGCTGTCAGCTGTACTGACCGACTGTCAGCTATACAGACCGGCTGTCAGCCGTACAGACCGGCTGGGGACCGGCTGCCAGCAGTACAAACCTGCTGTCAGCTGTACAGACTGGCTGGGGACGGACTGTCAGCTGTACAGACCGGCAGGGGACGGGCTGTCAGCTGTACAAACCGGCTGGGGACGGGCTGTCAGCTGTACAAACCGGCTGGGGACCGGCTGTCAGCTGTACAGACCGGCTGGGGACCGCCTGTCAGCTGTACAGACCGGCTGCCAGCTGGACAGACCGGCTGGAAACGTGCTGTCAGCTGTACAGGCCGGCTGGGGACGGACTGTCAGCTGTACAGACCGGCTGCCAGCTGGACAGACCGGCTGGGGACGGCCTGTCAGCTGTACAGACCGGCTGGGGATGGGCTGTCAGCAGTACAGACCGACTGTAGACGGGCTGTTAGCTGTACAGACCGGCAGGGGACCGGCTGACAGCTGTACAGACCGGCTGGGGACGGGTTGTCAGCAGTACCGTCCGGCTGGGGACAGGCTGTCAGCTGTACAGACCGGCTGTCAGCTGTACAGACCGGCTTGGGACGTGCTGTCAGCTGCACTGACCGACTGGGGACGGGCTGTCAGCTGTACAGACCGGCACGGGACGGGCTGTCAGCTGTGCTGTACAGACCGGCTGTCAGCTATACAGACCGGCTGGGGACCGGCTGTCAGCAGTACAGACCGGCTGGGGACGGGCTGTCAGCTGTACAGACCGGCTGTCAGCTGTACATACCGGCTGTCAGCTGTACAGACGGGCTGTCAGCTGTAATGACCGACTGTCAGCTGTACAGACCGGCTGTCAGCTGTACAAACCAGCTGTCAGCTGAACAGACCGTCTGTCAGCTGTACAGACGGTCTGTTCAGCTGTATTTCAGCCGTCTTTCAGCTGTACAGACCGGCTGGGGACGGGCTGTCAGCTGCACAGACCGGCTGTCAGCTGTACAGACCGGCTGGGGATGGGCTGTCAGCAGTACACACCGGATGTCAGCAGTACAAACCTGGCTGGGGACGGACTGTCAGCAGTACAGACCGGCTGGGACGGACTTTCAGCTGTACAGACCGGCTGTCAGCAGTACAGACCGGCTGGGGACGGACTTTCAGCTGTACAGACAGGCTGGGGACGGGCTGTCAGCTGTACAGACCGGCTGGGGACGGGCTGTCAGCTAAACAGACCGGCTGGGGACGGGCTGTCAGCAGTACAGACCGGCTGGAGACGGACTGTCAGCTGTACAGACCGGTTGGGGATGGGCTGTCAGCAGTACACACCGGCTGCCAGCAGTACAGACCGGCTGGGGACGGGCTGTCAGCAGTACAGACCGGCTGGGGACGGACTGTCAGCTGTACAGACCGGCTGGGGACGGGCTGTCAGCTGTACAGGCGGGCTGGGGACGGGCTGTCAGCTGTACAGACCGGCTGGGGGACGGGCTGTCAGCTGTACAGACAAGCTGGGGACGGGCTGTCAGCTGTACAAACCGGCTGGGGACCGGCTGTCAGCTGCAAAGACCGGCTGGGGACGGGCTGTCAGCAGTACAGACCGGCTGGAGACGTGCTGTCAGCTGTACAGGCCGGCTGTCAGTAGTACATACCGGTTTGGGGATGGGCTGTCAGCTGTTCAGACCGGCTGGGGACCGGCTGCCAGCTGTACATAATGGCTGGGGACGGACTGTCAGCTGTAAAGACCGGCTGGGGACGGGCTGTCAACTGTACAGACCGGCTGGGGATGGGCTGTCAGCAGTACACACCGGATGTCAGCAATACAGACCGGCTGGGGACGGGCTGTCAGCAGTACAGACCGGCTGGGACGGGCTGTAAGCTGTACAGACCGACTGGGGACAGGCTGTCAGCTGTACAGACCGGCTGGGGACGAGCTGTCAGCTGTGCATACCGGCTGGGGACGAGCTGTCAGCAGTACAGACTGGCTGGGGACGGACTGTCAGCTGTACAGACCGGCTGGGGACGGGCTGTCAGCTGTACAGACCGGCTGGAGACGGGCTGTCAGCTGTACAGACCGGCTGGGGACCGGCTGTCAGCTGTACAGACTGGCTGTCAGCAGTACAGACCGGCTGGGGACGGGCTGTCAGCTGTAGAGACCGGCTTTCAGCCATACAGACCGGAAGTCAGCTGTAAAGACTGGCTGTCAGCTGTACAGACCGGCTGTACAGACTGGCTGGAGACCGGCTGTCAGCTGTACAGACCGGCCAGGGACGGGCTGTCAGCTGTACAGACCGGCAGGGGACGGGCTGTCAGCAGTACAGACTGGCCGGGGACGGACTATCAGCTGTACAGACCGGCTGGGGACGGGCTGTCAGCTGTACAGACCGGCTGTTGACGGGCTGTCAGATGTACAAACCGGCTGGGGACGGGCTGTCAACTGTGCATACCGACTGGGGACCGGCTGTCGGCTGTACAGTCCGGATGGGGACCGGCTGTCAGCTGTACATACCGGCTGTCAGCTGTACAGACCGTCTTTCAGCGGTACAGACCGGCTGGGGACGGGCTGTCAGCTGTACAGACCGGCTGGGGACGGGCTGTCAGCTGTACAGACCTGCTGTCAGCTGTACAGACCGGCTAAGGACGGGGTGTCAGCTGTACAGACCGGCTGGGGACGGGCTGTCAGCAGTACAGACCGGTTGGGGACGGACTGTCAGCTGTACAGACCAGCTGGGGACGGGCTGTCAGCTGTACAGACCGGTTGGGGACGGGCCGTCAGCTGTACCAACCGGCTGGGGACGGGCTGTCAGCTGTACAGACCGGCAGGTGACGGGCTGTCAGCTGTATAGACCGGCTGGGGACCGGCTGTCAGTTGTACAGACTGGCTGTTAGCAGTACAGACCGGCTGGGGACGGGCTGTCAGCTGTAGAGACCGGCTTTCAGCTATACAGACCGGCTGTCAGCTGTAAAGACCGGCTGTCAGCTGTACAGACCGGCAGAACATACTGGCTGGAGACCGGCTGTCAGCTGTACAGACCGGCCAGGGACGGGCTGTCAGCTGTACAGACTGGCTGGGGACGGGCGGTCAGCAGTAGAGACTGGCCCGGGACGGACTATCAGCTGTACAGACCGGCTTGGGACGGGCTGTCAGCTGTACAGACCGGCTGGGGACGGGCTGTCAGCTGTACAGACCGGCTGTCAGTAGTACAGACGTGCTGGGGACGGGCTGTCAGCTGTACAGACCGGCTCGGGACTGGCTGTCAGCTGTACAGACCGGCTGGGGACCGGCTGTCAGCTGTACAGACCGACTGTCAGCTGTACAGACCGTCTTTCAGCTTTACAGATCGGCTGGGGACGGGCTGTCTGCTGTACAGACCGGCTGGGGACGGGCTGTCAGCTGTACAGACCAGCTGAGGACCGGCTGTCAGATGTACAGACCGGCTGGGGACGGGCTGTCAGCTGTAAAGACCGACTGGGGACGGGCTGTCAACTGTACAGACCTGCTGGGGACGGGCTGTCAGCAGTACAAACCGGCTGGATACAGAGTGTCAGCTGTACAGACCGGCTGGGGACGGGCTGTCAGCTGTACAGACCGGCTGTCAGCTGTACAGACCGGCTGTCAGCTGTACAGACGAGTTGTCAGCTGTACTGACCGACTGTCAGCTGTACAGACCGGCTCTCAGCCGTACAGACCGGCTGGGGACCGGCTGCCAGCAGTACAAACCTGCTGTCAGCTGTACAGACCGGCTGGGGACGGACTGTCAGCTGTACAGACCGGCAGGGGACGGGCTGTCAGCTGTACAGGCCGGCTGGGGACGGGCTGTCAGCTGTACACACCGGCTGGGGGACGGGCTGTCAGCTGTACAGACCTGCTGGGGACGGGCTGTCAGCTGTACAGACCGGCTGTCAGTAGTACACACCGGGTGGAGACGGGCTGTCAGCTGTACAGACCGGCTGGGGACCGCCTGTCAGCTGTACAGACCGGCTGCCAGCTGGACAGACCGGCTTGGGACGGGCTGTCAGCTGTAAAGACCTGCTGGGGACGGGCTGTCAGCTGTACAGACCGGCTGGGGATGGGCTGCCAGCAGTACACACCGGATGTCAGCAGTACAGACCGGCTGGGGACGGGCTGTCAGCAGTACAGACCGGCTGGGACGGGCTGTCAGCTGGACAGACCGGCTGTCAGCTGTACAGACCGGCTGGAGACGTGCTGTCAGCTGCACAGACCGACTGGAGACGGGCTCTCAGCTGTACAGACATGCTGGGGACGGGCTGTCAGCTTACAGACCAGATGGGGACGGGCTGTCAGCTGTACAGGCCGGCTGGGGAAAGGCTGTCAGCTGTACATACCGGCTGGGGACGGGCTGTCAGCTGTACAGGCCGGCTGGGGAAAGGCTGTCAGCTGTACGGACCGGCTGGGGACGGGCTGTCAGCTGTACAGACCGCCTGGGAACGGGCTGTCAGCTGTACAGACTGGCTGGGGACGGGCTGTCAGCTGTACAGACAGGCTGGGGACGGGCTGTCAGCAGTAGAGACCGGCTGGGGACCGGCTGTCAGCTGTACAGACCGGCTGCGGACGGACTATCAGCTGTACAGACCGGTTGGGGACCGGCTTTCGGCTGTACAGACCGGCTGGGGACCGGCTGTCAGCTGAACATATCGGCTGCCAGCTGTACAGACCGGCTGGGGACACGCTGTCAGCTGTACAGACCGGTTGGGGACCGGCTGTCAGTTGTACAGACCGGCTGGGGACGGACTGTCAGCTGTCCCGACCGGCTGGGGACGGGCTGTCAGCTGTACAGACCGGCTGTCAGCTGTACAGACCGGCTGGAGACGGACTGTCAGCTGTACAGACCGGCTGGGGACGGGCTGTCAGCTGTACAGATCGGCTAGGGGACGGGCTGTCAGCTGCACAGACCGGCTGGGGACGGACTGTCAGCGGTACAGACCGGCTGGGGACGGGCTGTCAGCTGTACAGGCCGGCTGGGCTTGAGCTGTCAGCTGTACAGACCGGCTGGAGACGGACTGTCAGCTGTACATACTGGCTGGGGACGGGCTGGCAGCTGTACAGACCGGCTGGGGACGGGCTGTCAGCAGTACAGACCGGCCGGGGACGGACTGTCAGCTGTACAGACCGGCTGGGGACGGGCTGTCAGCTGTACAGACCGGCTGGGGACGGGCTGTCAGCAGTACAGACCGGCTGGGGAAAGCTGTCAGCTGTACAGACCGGCTGGGGACGGGCTGTCAGCTGTACAGACCGGCTGGGGACGGGCTATCAGCTGTACAGACTGGCTGGGGACGGGCTGTCAGCAGTACAGACCGACCGGAGACGGACTGTCAGCTTCACAGACCGGTTGGGGACGGGCTGTCAGCTGTACAGACCGGCTATCAGTAGTACATACCGGCTGGGGACGGGCTGTAAGCTGTACAGACCGGCTGGGGACCGGCTGTCAGCTGTACATACCGGCTGGGGATGGGCTGTCAGCAGTACAGACCGACTGGAGACGGGCTGTCAGCAGTACAGACCGGCTGGGGACGGACTTTCAGCTGTACAGACCGGTTGGGGATGGGCTGTCAGCAGTACACACCGGCTGTCAGCAGTACAGACCGGCTGGGGACGGGTTGTCAGCAGTACCGACCGGCTGGGGACAGGCTGTCAGCTGTACAGACTGGCTGTCAGCTGTACAGACCGGCTTGAGACGTGCTTTCAGCTGCACTGACCGACTGGGGACGGGCTGTCAGCTGTACAGACCGGCTGTGGACGGGCTGTCAGCTGTACAGACCAGGTGGGGACGGGCTGTCAGCTGTTGAGGCCGGAAGGGGAAAGGCTGTCAGCTGTAGAGACCGGCTGGGGACGGGCTGTCAGCTGTACAGACAGGCTGGGGACGGGCTGTCAGCAGTAGAGACCGGCTGGAGACCGGCTGTCAGCTGTACAGGCCGGCTGGGGACGGACTGTCAGCTGTACAGACTGGCTGGGGACGGGCTGTCAGCTGTACAGATCGGCTGTCAGTAGTACAGACGGGCTGGGGACGGGCTGTCAGCTGTACAGACCGGCTGGGGACCGGCTGTCAGCTATACAGACAGGCTTGGGACTGGCTGTCAGCTGTACGTACCGGCTGTCAGCTGTACAGACTGGCTGGGGACGGGCTGTCAGCTGTACAGACCGGCTGGAGACCGGCTCTCAGCTGTACAGACCGGCTGGGGACGGACTGTCAGCTGTACAGACCGGCTGGGGACGGGCTGTCAGCAGTACAGACCGGCTGTCAGCTGTACAGACCGGCTGGACACGGGACTGTCAGCTGTACAGATCGGACCGGCTGGAGACAGGCTGTCAGCAGTACAGACCGGCTGGGGACGGACTGTCAGCTGTTCAGACCGGTTTGGGATGGGCTGTCAGCAGTACACACCGGCTGTCAGCAGTACAGACCGGCTGGGGATGGGCTGTCAGCAGTACAGACCGGCTGGGGTTGGGCTGTCAGCTGTACAGACCGGCTGTCAGCTGCACAGACCGACTGGGGACGGGCTGCCAGCTGTAAAGACCGGCTGGGGACGGGCTGTCAGTTGTACAGACCAGCTGGGGACGGGCTGTCAGCAGTACAGACCGGCTGGGGTTGGGCTGTCAGCTGTACAGACCGGCTGTCAGCTGCACAGACCGACTGGGGACGGGCTGCCAGCTGTAAAGACCGGCTGGGGACGGGCTGTCAGTTGTACAGACCAGCTGGGGACGGGCTGTCAGCTGTACAGGCCAGCTGGGGAAAGGCTGTCAGTTGTACAGGCCGGCTGGGGACGGGCTGTCAGCTGTACAGACCGGCTGGGGACGGGCTGTCAGCTGTACATTCCGGCTGAAGACGGGCTGTCAGCTGTAAAGACAGGATAAGGACGAATTGTCAGCAGTAGAGACCAGCTGGAGACCGGCTGTCAGCTGTACAGGCTGGCTGGGGACGGACTGTCAGCTGTACAGACCGGCTGGGGGCGGGCTGTCAGCTGTACAGACCGGCTTGGGACGGGCTGTCAGCTGCACAGACCGGCTGGGGACGGGCTGTCAGCTGTACAGACAGCCTGGGGACGGGCTGTCAGCAGTAGAGACCGGCTGGAGACCGGCTGTCAGCTGTACAGACCGGCTGGGGACGGGCTGTCAGCTGTACAGACCGGCTGGGGATGGGCTCTCAGCAGTACACACCGGCTGTCAGCAGTACAGACCGGCTGGGGACGGACTGTCAGCTGTACAGACCGTTTGGGGATGGGCTGTCAGCAGTACACACCGGCTGTCAGCTGTACAGACCGGCTGTCAGCTGTACAGACGGGCTGTCAGCTGTACTGACCGACTGTCAGCTGTACAGACCGGCTGTAAGCTGTACAGACCGGCTGGGAACCGGCTGCCAGCAGAACAAACCGGCTGTCAGCTGTACAGACCGGCTGGGGACGGACTGTCAGCTGTACAGACCGGCTGGGGACGGGCTGTCAGCTGTACAGGCCGGATGGGAACGGGCTGTCAGCTGTACAGACCGGCTGGTGGACTGGCTGTCAGCTGTACAGACAAGCTGGGGACGGGCTGTCAGCTGTACAAACCGGCTGGGGACCGGCTGTCAGCTGTAAAGACCGGCTGGGGACGGGCTGTCAGCAGTACAGACCGGCTGGAGACGTGCTGTCAGCTGTACAGGCCGGCTGTCAGTAGTACATACCGGTTTGGGGACGGACTGTCAGCTGTACAGACCGGCTGGGGACCGGCTGCCAGCTGTACAGACCGGCTGGAGACGGGCTGTCAGCTGTAAAGACCGGCTGGGAACGGGCTGTCAGCTGTACAGACCGGTTGGGGATGGGCTGTCAGCAGTACACACCGGATGTCAGCAATACATACCGACTGAGGACGGGCTGTCAGCAGTACAGACCGGCTTGGACGGGCTGTCAGCTGTACAGACCGACTGGGGACAGGCTGTCAGCTGTACAGACCGGCTGGGGACGGGCTGTCAGCTGTGCATACTGAATGGGGACGGGCTGTCAGCTGTACAGACCGGCTGGGGACGGGCTGTCAGCTGTACAGACCGGCTGGGGACGGGCTGTCAGCTGTACAGACCGGCTGGAGACGGGCTGTCAGCTGTACAGACCGGCTGGGGACCGGCTGTCAGCTGTACAGACTGGCTGTCAGCAGTACATACCGGCTGGGGACGGGCTGTCAGCTGTAGAGACCGGCTTTCAGCTATACAGACCGGCTGTCAGCTGTAAAGACTGGCTGTCAGCTGTACAGACCGGCTAAACAGACTGGCGGAGACCGGCTGTCAGCTGTACAGACCGGCCAGGGACGGGCTGTCAGCTGTACAGACCTGCAGGGGACGGGCTGTCAGCAGTACAGACAAGCTGGGGACGGGCTCTCAGCTGTACAGACCGGCTGTGGACGGGCTGTCAGCTGTACATACCGGCTGGGGACTGGCTGTCAGCTGTACAGACCGGCTGGGGACCGGCTGTCAGCTGTACATACCGGCTGGGGACGGGCTGTCAGCAGTACAGACTGGCCGGGGACGGTCTATCAGCTGTACAGACCGGCTTGGGACGGGCTGTCAGCTGTACAGACCGGCTGGGGACGGGCTGTCAGCTTTACAGACCGGCTGTCAGTAGTACATACGTGATGTGGATGGGCTGTCAGCTGTACAGACCGGCTGAAGACCGGCTGTCAGCTGTACAGACCGGCTGGGGACCGGCTGTCAGCTGTACAGATCGTCTGTCAGCTGTACAGACCGTCTTTCAGCTGAACAGATCGGCTGGGGACGGGCTGTCTGCTGTACAGACCGGCTGTCAGCTGTACAGACCGGCTGTCAGCTGTACAGACCGGCTGGGGACGGGCTGTCAGCAGTACACACCGGCTGCCAGCAGTACAGTCCGACTGGGGACGGGCTGTCAGCAGTACAGAGCGGTTGGGGACGGACTGTCAGCTGTACAGCCCAGCTGGGGAGGGGCTGTCAGCTGTACAGACCGGTTGGGGACGGGCCGTCAGCTGTACCGACCGGCTGGGGACGGGCTGTCAGCTGTACAGACCGGCAGGTGACGGGCTGTCAGCTGTATAGACCGGCTGGGGACCGGCTGTCAGCTGTACAGACTGGCTGCTAGCAGTACAGACCGGCTGGGGACGGGCTGTCAGCTGTAGAGACCGGCTTTCAGCTATACAGACCGGCTGTCAGCTGACCAGACCGGCAGAACATACTGGCTGGAGACCGGCTGTCAGCTGTACAGACCGGCCAGGGACGGGCTGTCAGCTGTACAGACCGGCTGGGGACGGGCTGTCAGCAGTAGAGACTGGCCGGGGACGGACTATCAGCTGTACAGACCGGCTTGGGACGGGCTGTCAGCTGTACAGACCGGCTGTCAGTAGTACAGACGTGCTGGGGACGGGCTGTCAGCTGTACAGACCGGCTCGGGACTGGCTGTCAGCTGTACAGACCGGCTGGGGACCGGCTGTCAGCTGTACAGACCGACTGTCAGCTGTACAGACCGTCTTTCAGCTTTACAGATCGGCTGGGGACGGGCTGTCTGCTGTACAGACCGGCTGGGGACGGGCTGTCAGCTGTACAGACCAGCTGAGGACCGGCTGTCAGATGTACAGACCGGCTGGGGACGGGCTGTCAGCTGTAAAGACCGACTGGGGACGGGCTGTCAACTGTACAGACCTGCTGGGGACGGGCTGTCAGCAGTACAAACCGGCTGGAGACAGACTGTCAGCTGTACAGACCGGCTGGGGACGGGCTGTCAGCTGTACAGACCGGCTGTCAGCTGTACAGACCGGCTGTCAGCTGTACAGACGAGTTGTCAGCTGTACTGACCGACTGTCAGCTGTACAGACCGGCTCTCAGCCGTACAGACCGGCTGGGGACCGGCTGCCAGCAGTACAAACCTGCTGTCAGCTGTACAGACCGGCTGGGGACGGACTGTCAGCTGTACAGACCGGCAGGGGACGGGCTGTCAGCTGTACAGGCCGGCTGGGGACGGGCTGTCAGCTGTACACACCGGCTGGGGGACGGGCTGTCAGCTGTACAGACCTGCTGGGGACGGGCTGTCAGCTGTACAGACCGGCTGTCAGTAGTACACACCGGGTGGAGACGGGCTGTCAGCTGTACAGACCGGCTGGGGACCGCCTGTCAGCTGTACAGACCGGCTGCCAGCTGGACAGACCGGCTTGGGACGGGCTGTCAGCTGTAAAGACCTGCTGGGGACGGGCTGTCAGCTGTACAGACCGGCTGGGGATGGGCTGCCAGCAGTACACACCGGATGTCAGCAGTACAGACCGGCTGGGGACGGGCTGTCAGCAGTACAGACCGGCTGGGACGGGCTGTCAGCTGGACAGACCGGCTGTCAGCTGTACAGACCGGCTGGAGACGTGCTGTCAGCTGCACAGACCGACTGGAGACGGGCTCTCAGCTGTACAGACATGCTGGGGACGGGCTGTCAGCTTACAGACCAGATGGGGACGGGCTGTCAGCTGTACAGGCCGGCTGGGGAAAGGCTGTCAGCTGTACATACCGGCTGGGGACGGGCTGTCAGCTGTACAGGCCGGCTGGGGAAAGGCTGTCAGCTGTACGGACCGGCTGGGGACGGGCTGTCAGCTGTACAGACCGCCTGGGAACGGGCTGTCATCTGTACAGACTGGCTGGGGACGGGCTGTCAGCTGTACAGACAGGCTGGGGACGGGCTGTCAACAGTAGAGACCGGCTGGGGACCGGCTGTCAGCTGTACAGACCGGCTGCGGACGGACTATCAGCTGTACAGACCGGTTGGGGACCGGCTTTCGGCTGTACAGACCGGCTGGGGACCGGCTGTCAGCTGAACATATCGGCTGCCAGCTGTACAGACCGGCTGGGGACACGCTGTCAGCTGTACAGACCGGTTGGGGACCGGCTGTCAGTTGTACAGACCGGCTGGGGACGGACTGTCAGCTGTCCCGACCGGCTGGGGACGGGCTGTCAGCTGTACAGACCGGCTGTCAGCTGTACAGACCGGCTGGAGACGGACTGTCAGCTGTACAGACCGGCTGGGGACGGGCTGTCAGCTGTACAGATCGGCTAGGGGACGGGCTGTCAGCTGCACAGACCGGCTGGGGACGGACTGTCAGCGGTACAGACCGGCTGGGGACGGGCTGTCAGCTGTACAGGCCGGCTGGGCTTGGGCCGTCAGCTGTACAGACCGGCTGGAGACGGACTGTCAGCTGTACATACTGGCTGGGGACGGGCTGGCAGCTGTACAGACCGGCTGGGGACGGGCTGTCAGCAGTACAGACCGGCCGGGGACGGACTGTCAGCTGTACAGACCGGCTGGGGACGGGCTGTCAGCTGTACAGACCGGCTGGGGACGGGCTGTCAGCAGTACAGACCGGCTGGGGAAAGCTGTCAGCTGTACAGACCGGCTGGGGACGGGCTGTCAGCTGTACAGACCGGCTGGGGACGGGCTATCAGCTGTACAGACTGGCTGGGGACGGGCTGTCAGCAGTACAGACCGACCGGAGACGGACTGTCAGCTTCACAGACCGGTTGGGGACGGGCTGTCAGCTGTACAGACCGGCTATCAGTAGTACATACCGGCTGGGGACGGGCTGTAAGCTGTACAGACCGGCTGGGGACCGGCTGTCAGCTGTACAGACCGGCTGGGGATGGGCTGTCAGCAGTACAGACCGACTGGAGACGGGCTGTCAGCAGTACAGACCGGCTGGGGACGGACTTTCAGCTGTACAGACCGGTTGGGGATGGGCTGTCAGCAGTACACACCGGCTGTCAGCAGTACAGACCGGCTGGGGACGGGTTGTCAGCAGTACCGACCGGCTGGGGACAGGCTGTCAGCTGTACAGACTGGCTGTCAGCTGTACAGACCGGCTTGAGACGTGCTTTCAGCTGCACTGACCGACTGGAGACGGGCTGTCAGCTGTACAGACCGGCTGTGGACGGGCTGTCAGCTGTACAGACCAGGTGGGGACGGGCTGTCAGCTGTTGAGGCCGGCGGGGGAAAGGCTGTCAGCTGTAGAGACCGGCTGGGGACGGGCTGTCAGCTGTACAGACAGGCTGGGGACGGGCTGTCAGCAGTAGAGACCGGCTGGAGACCGGCTGTCAGCTGTACAGGCCGGCTGGGGACGGACTGTCAGCTGTACAGACTGGCTGGGGACGTGCTGTCAGCTGTACAGATCGGCTGTCAGTAGTACAGACGGGCTGGGGACGGGCTGTCAGCTGTACAGACCGGCTGGGGACCGGCTGTCAGCTATACAGACAGGCTTGGGACTGGCTGTCAGCTGTACGTACCGGCTGTCAGCTGTACAGACTGGCTGGGGACGGGCTGTCAGCTGTACAGACCGGCTGGAGACCGGCTCTCAGCTGTACAGACCGGCTGGGGACGGACTGTCAGCTGTACAGACCGGCTGGGGACGGGCTGTCAGCAGTACAGACCGGCTGTCAGCTGTACAGACCGGCTGGACACGGACTGTCAGCTGTACAGATCGGACCGGCTGGAGACAGGCTGTCAGCAGTACAGACCGGCTGGGGACGGACTGTCAGCTGTTCAGACCGGTTTGGGATGGGCTGTCAGCAGTACACACCGGCTGTCAGCAGTACAGACCGGCTGGGGATGGGCTGTCAGCAGTACAGACCGGCTGGGGTTGGGCTGTCAGCTGTACAGACCGGCTGTCAGCTGCACAGACCGACTGGGGACGGGCTGCCAGCTGTAAAGACCGGCTGGGGACGGGCTGTCAGTTGTACAGACCAGCTGGGGACGGGCTGTCAGCTGTACAGGCCAGCTGGGGAAAGGCTGTCAGTTGTACAGGCCGGCTGGGGACGGGCTGTCAGCTGTACAGACCGGCTGGGGACGGGCTGTCAGCTGTACATTCCGGCTGAAGACGGGCTGTCAGCTGTAAAGACAGGATAAGGACGAATTGTCAGCAGTAGAGACCAGCTGGAGACCGGCTGTCAGCTGTACAGGCTGGCTGGGGACGGACTGTCAGCTGTACAGACCGGCTGGGGGCGGGCTGTCAGCTGTACAGACCGGCTTGGGACGGGCTGTCAGCTGCACAGACCAGCTGGGGACGGGCTGTCAGCTGTACAGACAGCCTGGGGACGGGCTGTCAGCAGTAGAGACCGGCTGGAGACCGGCTGTCAGCTGTACAGACCCGCTGGGGACGGGCTGTCAGCTGTACAGACCGGCTGGGGATGGGCTCTCAGCAGTACACACCGGCTGTCAGCAGTACAGACCGGCTGGGGACGGACTGTCAGCTGTACAGACCGTTTGGGGATGGGCTGTCAGCAGTACACACCGGCTGTCAGCTGTACAGACCGGCTGTCAGCTGTACAGACGGGCTGTCAGCTGTACTGACCGACTGTCAGCTGTACAGACCGGCTGTAAGCTGTACAGACCGGCTGGGAACCGGCTGCCAGCAGAACAAACCGGCTGTCAGCTGTACAGACCGGCTGGGGACGGACTGTCAGCTTTACAGACCGGCTGGGGACGGGCTGTCAGCTGTACAGGCCGGATGGGAACGGGCTGTCAGCTGTACAGACCGGCTGGTGGACTGGCTGTCAGCTGTACAGACAAGCTGGGGACGGGCTGTCAGCTGTACAAACCGGCTGGGGACCGGCTGTCAGCTGTAAAGACCGGCTGGGGACGGGCTGTCAGCAGTACAGACCGGCTGGAGACGTGCTGTCAGCTGTACAGGCCGGCTGTCAGTAGTACATACCGGTTTGGGGACGGACTGTCAGCTGTACAGACCGGCTGGGGACCGGCTGCCAGCTGTACAGACCGGCTGGAGACGGGCTGTCAGCTGTAAAGACCGGCTGGGAACGGGCTGTCAGCTGTACAGACCGGTTGGGGATGGGCTGTCAGCAGTACACACCGGATGTCAGCAATACATACCGACTGAGGACGGGCTGTCAGCAGTACAGACCGGCTTGGACGGGCTGTCAGCTGTACAGACCGACTGGGGACAGGCTGTCAGCTGTACAGACCGGCTGGGGACGGGCTGTCAGCAGTGCATACTGAATGGGGACGGGCTGTCAGCTGTACAGACCGGCTGGGGACGGGCTGTCAGCTGTACAGACCGGCTGGGGACGGGCTGTCAGCTGTACAGACCGGCTGGAGACGGGCTGTCAGCTGTACAGACCGGCTGGGGACCGGCTGTCAGCTGTACAGACTGGCTGTCAGCAGTACATACCGGCTGGGGACGGGCTGTCAGCTGTAGAGACCGGCTTTCAGCTATACAGACCGGCTGTCAGCTGTAAAGACTGGCTGTCAGCTGTACAGACCGGCTAAACAGACTGGCGGAGACCGGCTGTCAGCTGTACAGACCGGCCAGGGACGGGCTGTCAGCTGTACAGACCTGCAGGGGACGGGCTGTCAGCAGTACAGACAAGCTGGGGACGGGCTCTCAGCTGTACAGACCGGCTGTGGACGGGCTGTCAGCTGTACATACCGGCTGGGGACTGGCTGTCAGCTGTACAGACCGGCTGGGGACCGGCTGTCAGCTGTACATACCGGCTGGGGACGGGCTGTCAGCAGTACAGACTGGCCGGGGACGGTCTATCAGCTGTACAGACCGGCTTGGGACGGGCTGTCAGCTGTACAGACCGGCTGGGGACGGGCTGTCAGCTTTACAGACCGGCTGTCAGTAGTACATACGTGATGTGGATGGGCTGTCAGCTGTACAGACCGGCTGAAGACCGGCTGTCAGCTGTACAGACCGGCTGGGGACCGGCTGTCAGCTGTACAGATCGTCTGTCAGCTGTACAGACCGTCTTTCAGCTGAACAGATCGGCTGGGGACGGGCTGTCTGCTGTACAGACCGGCTGTCAGCTGTACAGACCGGCTGTCAGCTGTACAGACCGGCTGGGGACGGGCTGTCAGCAGTACACACCGGCTGCCAGCAGTACAGTCCGACTGGGGACGGGCTGTCAGCAGTACAGAGCGGTTGGGGACGGACTGTCAGCTGTACAGCCCAGCTGGGGAGGGGCTGTCAGCTGTACAGACCGGTTGGGGACGGGCCGTCAGCTGTACCGACCGGCTGGGGACGGGCTGTCAGCTGTACAGACCGGCAGGTGACGGGCTGTCAGCTGTATAGACCGGCTGGGGACCGGCTGTCAGCTGTACAGACTGGCTGCTAGCAGTACAGACCGGCTGGGGACGGGCTGTCAGCTGTAGAGACCGGCTTTCAGCTATACAGACCGGCTGTCAGCTGACCAGACCGGCAGAACATACTGGCTGGAGACCGGCTGTCAGCTGTACAGACCGGCCAGGGACGGGCTGTCAGCTGTACAGACCGGCTGGGGACGGGCTGTCAGCAGTAGAGACTGGCCGGGGACGGACTATCAGCTGTACAGACAGCCTGGGGACGGGCTGTCAGCAGTAGAGACCGGCTGGAGACCGGCTGTCAGCTGTACAGACCGGCTGGGGACGGGCTGTCAGCTGTACAGACCGGCTGGGGATGGGCTCTCAGCAGTACACACCGGCTGTCAGCAGTACAGACCGGCTGGGGACGGACTGTCAGCTGTACAGACCGTTTGGGGATGGGCTGTCAGCAGTACACACCGGCTGTCAGCTGTACAGACCGGCTGTCAGCTGTACAGACGGGCTGTCAGCTGTACTGACCGACTGTCAGCTGTACAGACCGGCTGTAAGCTGTACAGACCGGCTGGGAACCGGCTGCCAGCAGAACAAACCGGCTGTCAGCTGTACAGACCGGCTGGGGACGGACTGTCAGCTGTACAGACCGGCTGGGGACGGGCTGTCAGCTGTACAGGCCGGATGGGAACGGGCTGTCAGCTGTACAGACCGGCTGGTGGACTGGCTGTCAGCTGTACAGACAAGCTGGGGACGGGCTGTCAGCTGTACAAACCGGCTGGGGACCGGCTGTCAGCTGTAAAGACCGGCTGGGGACGGGCTGTCAGCAGTACAGACCGGCTGGAGACGTGCTGTCAGCTGTACAGGCCGGCTGTCAGTAGTACATACCGGTTTGGGGACGGACTGTCAGCTGTACAGACCGGCTGGGGACCGGCTGCCAGCTGTACAGACCGGCTGGAGACGGGCTGTCAGCTGTAAAGACCGGCTGGGAACGGGCTGTCAGCTGTACAGACCGGTTGGGGATGGGCTGTCAGCAGTACACACCGGATGTCAGCAATACATACCGACTGAGGACGGGCTGTCAGCAGTACAGACCGGCTTGGACGGGCTGTCAGCTGTACAGACCGACTGGGGACAGGCTGTCAGCTGTACAGACCGGCTGGGGACGGGCTGTCAGCTGTGCATACTGAATGGGGACGGGCTGTCAGCTGTACAGACCGGCTGGGGACGGGCTGTCAGCTGTACAGACCGGCTGGGGACGGGCTGTCAGCTGTACAGACCGGCTGGAGACGGGCTGTCAGCTGTACAGACCGGCTGGGGACCGGCTGTCAGCTGTACAGACTGGCTGTCAGCAGTACATACCGGCTGGGGACGGGCTGTCAGCTGTAGAGACCGGCTTTCAGCTATACAGACCGGCTGTCAGCTGTAAAGACTGGCTGTCAGCTGTACAGACCGGCTAAACAGACTGGCGGAGACCGGCTGTCAGCTGTACAGACCGGCCAGGGACGGGCTGTCAGCTGTACAGACCTGCAGGGGACGGGCTGTCAGCAGTACAGACAAGCTGGGGACGGGCTCTCAGCTGTACAGACCGGCTGTGGACGGGCTGTCAGCTGTACATACCGGCTGGGGACTGGCTGTCAGCTGTACAGACCGGCTGGGGACCGGCTGTCAGCTGTACATACCGGCTGGGGACGGGCTGTCAGCAGTACAGACTGGCCGGGGACGGTCTATCAGCTGTACAGACCGGCTTGGGACGGGCTGTCAGCTGTACAGACCGGCTGGGGACGGGCTGTCAGCTTTACAGACCGGCTGTCAGTAGTACATACGTGATGTGGATGGGCTGTCAGCTGTACAGACCGGCTGAAGACCGGCTGTCAGCTGTACAGACTGGCTGGGGACCGGCTGTCAGCTGTACAGATCGTCTGTCAGCTGTACAGACCGTCTTTCAGCTGAACAGATCGGCTGGGGACGGGCTGTCTGCTGTACAGACCGGCTGTCAGCTGTACAGACCGGCTGTCAGCTGTACAGACCGGCTGGGGACGGGCTGTCAGCAGTACACACCGGCTGCCAGCAGTACAGTCCGACTGGGGACGGGCTGTCAGCAGTACAGAGCGGTTGGGGACGGACTGTCAGCTGTACAGCCCAGCTGGGGAGGGGCTGTCAGCTGTACAGACCGGTTGGGGACGGGCCGTCAGCTGTACCGACCGGCTGGGGACGGGCTGTCAGCTGTACAGACCGGCAGGTGACGGGCTGTCAGCTGTATAGACCGGCTGGGGACCGGCTGTCAGCTGTACAGACTGGCTGCTAGCAGTACAGACCGGCTGGGGACGGGCTGTCAGCTGTAGAGACCGGCTTTCAGCTATACAGACCGGCTGTCAGCTGACCAGACCGGCAGAACATACTGGCTGGAGACCGGCTGTCAGCTGTACAGACCGGCCAGGGACGGGCTGTCAGCTGTACAGACCGGCTGGGGACGGGCTGTCAGCAGTAGAGACTGGCCGGGGACGGACTATCAGCTGTACAGACCGGCTTGGGACGGGCTGTAAGCTGTACAGACCGGCTGGGGACGGGCTGTCAGCTGTACAGACCGGCTGTCAGTAGTACAGACGTGCTGGGGACGGGCTGTCAGCTGTACAGACCGGCTCGGGACTGGCTGTCAGCTGTACAGACCGGCTGGGGACCGGCTGTCAGCTGTACAGACCGACTGTCAGCTGTACAGACCGTCTTTCAGCTTTACAGATCGGCTGGGGACGGGCTGTCTGCTGTACAGACCGGCTGGGGACGGGCTGTCAGCTGTACAGACCAGCTGAGGACCGGCTGTCAGATGTACAGACCGGCTGGGGACGGGCTGTCAGCTGTAAAGACCGACTGGGGACGGGCTGTCAACTGTACAGACCTGCTGGGGACGGGCTGTCAGCAGTACAAACCGGCTGGAGACAGACTGTCAGCTGTACAGACCGGCTGGGGACGGGCTGTCAGCTGTACAGACCGGCTGTCAGCTGTACAGACCGGCTGTCAGCTGTACAGACGAGTTGTCAGCTGTACTGACCGACTGTCAGCTGTACAGACCGGCTCTCAGCCGTACAGACCGGCTGGGGACCGGCTGCCAGCAGTACAAACCTGCTGTCAGCTGTACAGACCGGCTGGGGACGGACTGTCAGCTGTACAGACCGGCAGGGGACGGGCTGTCAGCTGTACAGGCCGGCTGGGGACGGGCTGTCAGCTGTACACACCGGCTGGGGGACGGGCTGTCAGCTGTACAGACCTGCTGGGGACGGGCTGTCAGCTGTACAGACCGGCTGTCAGTAGTACACACCGGGTGGAGACGGGCTGTCAGCTGTACAGACCGGCTGGGGACCGCCTGTCAGCTGTACAGACCGGCTGCCAGCTGGACAGACCGGCTTGGGACGGGCTGTCAGCTGTAAAGACCTGCTGGGGACGGGCTGTCAGCTGTACAGACCGGCTGGGGATGGGCTGCCAGCAGTACACACCGGATGTCAGCAGTACAGACCGGCTGGGGACGGGCTGTCAGCAGTACAGACCGGCTGGGACGGGCTGTCAGCTGGACAGACCGGCTGTCAGCTGTACAGACCGGCTGGAGACGTGCTGTCAGCTGCACAGACCGACTGGAGACGGGCTCTCAGCTGTACAGACATGCTGGGGACGGGCTGTCAGCTTACAGACCAGATGGGGACGGGCTGTCAGCTGTACAGGCCGGCTGGGGAAAGGCTGTCAGCTGTACATACCGGCTGGGGACGGGCTGTCAGCTGTACAGGCCGGCTGGGGAAAGGCTGTCAGCTGTACGGACCGGCTGGGGACGGGCTGTCAGCTGTACAGACCGCCTGGGAACGGGCTGTCATCTGTACAGACTGGCTGGGGACGGGCTGTCAGCTGTACAGACAGGCTGGGGACGGGCTGTCAGCAGTAGAGACCGGCTGGGGACCGGCTGTCAGCTGTACAGACCGGCTGCGGACGGACTATCAGCTGTACAGACCGGTTGGGGACCGGCTTTCGGCTGTACAGACCGGCTGGGGACCGGCTGTCAGCTGAACATATCGGCTGCCAGCTGTACAGACCGGCTGGGGACACGCTGTCAGCTGTACAGACCGGTTGGGGACCGGCTGTCAGTTGTACAGACCGGCTGGGGACGGACTGTCAGCTGTCCCGACCGGCTGGGGACGGGCTGTCAGCTGTACAGACCGGCTGTCAGCTGTACAGACCGGCTGGAGACGGACTGTCAGCTGTACAGACCGGCTGGGGACGGGCTGTCAGCTGTACAGATCGGCTAGGGGACGGGCTGTCAGCTGCACAGACCGGCTGGGGACGGACTGTCAGCGGTACAGACCGGCTGGGGACGGGCTGTCAGCTGTACAGGCCGGCTGGGCTTGGGCCGTCAGCTGTACAGACCGGCTGGAGACGGACTGTCAGCTGTACATACTGGCTGGGGACGGGCTGGCAGCTGTACAGACCGGCTGGGGACGGGCTGTCAGCAGTACAGACCGGCCGGGGACGGACTGTCAGCTGTACAGACCGGCTGGGGACGGGCTGTCAGCTGTACAGACCGGCTGGGGACGGGCTGTCAGCAGTACAGACCGGCTGGGGAAAGCTGTCAGCTGTACAGACCGGCTGGGGACGGGCTGTCAGCTGTACAGACCGGCTGGGGACGGGCTATCAGCTGTACAGACTGGCTGGGGACGGGCTGTCAGCAGTACAGACCGACCGGAGACGGACTGTCAGCTTCACAGACCGGTTGGGGACGGGCTGTCAGCTGTACAGACCGGCTATCAGTAGTACATACCGGCTGGGGACGGGCTGTAAGCTGTACAGACCGGCTGGGGACCGGCTGTCAGCTGTACAGACCGGCTGGGGATGGGCTGTCAGCAGTACAGACCGACTGGAGACGGGCTGTCAGCAGTACAGACCGGCTGGGGACGGACTTTCAGCTGTACAGACCGGTTGGGGATGGGCTGTCAGCAGTACACACCGGCTGTCAGCAGTACAGACCGGCTGGGGACGGGTTGTCAGCAGTACCGACCGGCTGGGGACAGGCTGTCAGCTGTACAGACTGGCTGTCAGCTGTACAGACCGGCTTGAGACGTGCTTTCAGCTGCACTGACCGACTGGAGACGGGCTGTCAGCTGTACAGACCGGCTGTGGACGGGCTGTCAGCTGTACAGACCAGGTGGGGACGGGCTGTCAGCTGTTGAGGCCGGCGGGGGAAAGGCTGTCAGCTGTAGAGACCGGCTGGGGACGGGCTGTCAGCTGTACAGACAGGCTGGGGACGGGCTGTCAGCAGTAGAGACCGGCTGGAGACCGGCTGTCAGCTGTACAGGCCGGCTGGGGACGGACTGTCAGCTGTACAGACTGGCTGGGGACGGGCTGTCAGCTGTACAGATCGGCTGTCAGTAGTACAGACGGGCTGGGGACGGGCTGTCAGCTGTACAGACCGGCTGGGGACCGGCTGTCAGCTATACAGACAGGCTTGGGACTGGCTGTCAGCTGTACGTACCGGCTGTCAGCTGTACAGACTGGCTGGGGACGGGCTGTCAGCTGTACAGACCGGCTGGAGACCGGCTCTCAGCTGTACAGACCGGCTGGGGACGGACTGTCAGCTGTACAGACCGGCTGGGGACGGGCTGTCAGCAGTACAGACCGGCTGTCAGCTGTACAGACCGGCTGGACACGGACTGTCAGCTGTACAGATCGGACCGGCTGGAGACAGGCTGTCAGCAGTACAGACCGGCTGGGGACGGACTGTCAGCTGTTCAGACCGGTTTGGGATGGGCTGTCAGCAGTACACACCGGCTGTCAGCAGTACAGACCGGCTGGGGATGGGCTGTCAGCAGTACAGACCGGCTGGGGTTGGGCTGTCAGCTGTACAGACCGGCTGTCAGCTGCACAGACCGACTGGGGACGGGCTGCCAGCTGTAAAGACCGGCTGGGGACGGGCTGTCAGTTGTACAGACCAGCTGGGGACGGGCTGTCAGCTGTACAGGCCAGCTGGGGAAAGGCTGTCAGTTGTACAGGCCGGCTGGGGACGGGCTGTCAGCTGTACAGACCGGCTGGGGACGGGCTGTCAGCTGTACATTCCGGCTGAAGACGGGCTGTCAGCTGTAAAGACAGGATAAGGACGAATTGTCAGCAGTAGAGACCAGCTGGAGACCGGCTGTCAGCTGTACAGGCTGGCTGGGGACGGACTGTCAGCTGTACAGACCGGCTGGGGGCGGGCTGTCAGCTGTACAGACCGGCTTGGGACGGGCTGTCAGCTGCACAGACCAGCTGGGGACGGGCTGTCAGCTGTACAGACAGCCTGGGGACGGGCTGTCAGCAGTAGAGACCGGCTGGAGACCGGCTGTCAGCTGTACAGACCCGCTGGGGACGGGCTGTCAGCTGTACAGAACGGCTGGGGATGGGCTCTCAGCAGTACACACCGGCTGTCAGCAGTACAGACCGGCTGGGGACGGACTGTCAGCTGTACAGACCGTTTGGGGATGGGCTGTCAGCAGTACACACCGGCTGTCAGCTGTACAGACCGGCTGTCAGCTGTACAGACGGGCTGTCAGCTGTACTGACCGACTGTCAGCTGTACAGACCGGCTGTAAGCTGTACAGACCGGCTGGGAACCGGCTGCCAGCAGAACAAACCGGCTGTCAGCTGTACAGACCGGCTGGGGACGGACTGTCAGCTGTACAGACCGGCTGGGGACGGGCTGTCAGCTGTACAGGCCGGATGGGAACGGGCTGTCAGCTGTACAGACCGGCTGGTGGACTGGCTGTCAGCTGTACAGACAAGCTGGGGACGGGCTGTCAGCTGTACAAACCGGCTGGGGACCGGCTGTCAGCTGTAAAGACCGGCTGGGGACGGGCTGTCAGCAGTACAGACCGGCTGGAGACGTGCTGTCAGCTGTACAGGCCGGCTGTCAGTAGTACATACCGGTTTGGGGACGGACTGTCAGCTGTACAGACCGGCTGGGGACCGGCTGCCAGCTGTACAGACCGGCTGGAGACGGGCTGTCAGCTGTAAAGACCGGCTGGGAACGGGCTGTCAGCTGTACAGACCGGTTGGGGATGGGCTGTCAGCAGTACACACCGGATGTCAGCAATACATACCGACTGAGGACGGGCTGTCAGCAGTACAGACCGGCTTGGACGGGCTGTCAGCTGTACAGACCGACTGGGGACAGGCTGTCAGCTGTACAGACCGGCTGGGGACGGGCTGTCAGCAGTGCATACTGAATGGGGACAGGCTGTCAGCTGTACAGACCGGCTGGGGACGGGCTGTCAGCTGTACAGACCGGCTGGGGACGGGCTGTCAGCTGTACAGACCGGCTGGAGACGGGCTGTCAGCTGTACAGACCGGCTGGGGACCGGCTGTCAGCTGTACAGACTGGCTGTCAGCAGTACATACCGGCTGGGGACGGGCTGTCAGCTGTAGAGACCGGCTTTCAGCTATACAGACCGGCTGTCAGCTGTAAAGACTGGCTGTCAGCTGTACAGACCGGCTAAACAGACTGGCGGAGACCGGCTGTCAGCTGTACAGACCGGCCAGGGACGGGCTGTCAGCTGTACAGACCTGCAGGGGACGGGCTGTCAGCAGTACAGACAAGCTGGGGACGGGCTCTCAGCTGTACAGACCGGCTGTGGACGGGCTGTCAGCTGTACATACCGGCTTGGGACTGGCTGTCAGCTGTACAGACCGGCTGGGGACCGGCTGTCAGCTGTACATACCGGCTGGGGACGGGCTGTCAGCAGTACAGACTGGCCGGGGACGGTCTATCAGCTGTACAGACCGGCTTGGGACGGGCTGTCAGCTGTACAGACCGGCTGGGGACGGGCTGTCAGCTTTACAGACCGGCTGTCAGTAGTACATACGTGATGTGGATGGGCTGTCAGCTGTACAGACCGGCTGAAGACCGGCTGTCAGCTGTACAGACCGGCTGGGGACCGGCTGTCAGCTGTACAGATCGTCTGTCAGCTGTACAGACCGTCTTTCAGCTGAACAGATCGGCTGGGGACGGGCTGTCTGCTGTACAGACCGGCTGTCAGCTGTACAGACCGGCTGGGGACGGGCTGTCAGCAGTACACACCGGCTGCCAGCAGTACAGTCCGACTGGGGACGGGCTGTCAGCAGTACAGAGCGGTTGGGGACGGACTGTCAGCTGTACAGCCCAGCTGGGGAGGGGCTGTCAGCTGTACAGACCGGTTGGGGACGGGCCGTCAGCTGTACCGAACGGCTGGGGACGGGCTGTCAGCTGTACAGACCGGCAGGTGACGGGCTGTCAGCTGTATAGACCGGCTGGGGACCGGCTGTCAGCTGTACAGACTGGCTGCTAGCAGTACAGACCGGCTGGGGACGGGCTGTCAGCTGTAGAGACCGGCTTTCAGCTATACAGACCGGCTGTCAGCTGACCAGACCGGCAGAACATACTGGCTGGAGACCGGCTGTCAGCTGTACAGACCGGCCAGGGACGGGCTGTCAGCTGTACAGACCGGCTGGGGACGGGCTGTCAGCAGTAGAGACTGGCCGGGGACGGACTATCAGCTGTACAGACCGGCTTGGGACGGGCTGTAAGCTGTACAGACCGGCTGGGGACGGGCTGTCAGCTGTACAGACCGGCTGTCAGTAGTACAGACGTGCTGGGGACGGGCTGTCAGCTGTACAGACCGGCTCGGGACTGGCTGTCAGCTGTACAGACCGGCTGGGGACCGGCTGTCAGCTGTACAGACCGACTGTCAGCTGTACAGACCGTCTTTCAGCTTTACAGATCGGCTGGGGACGGGCTGTCTGCTGTACAGACCGGCTGGGGACGGGCTGTCAGCTGTACAGACCAGCTGAGGACCGGCTGTCAGATGTACAGACCGGCTGGGGACGGGCTGTCAGCTGTACAGACCGACTGGGGATGGGCTGTCAACTGTACACACCGGCTGGGGACGGGCTGTCAGCTGGACAGACCGGCTGTCAGCTGTACAGACCGGCTGGAGACGTGCTGTCAGCTGCACAGACCGACTGGAGACGGGCTGTCAGCTTACAGACCAGCTGGGGACGGGCTGTCAGCTGTACAGGCCGGCTGGGGAAAGGCTGTCAGCTGTACAGACCGGCTGGGGACGGGCTGTCAGCTGTACAGGCCGGCTGGGGAAAGGCTGCCAGCTGTACGGACCGGCTGGGGACGGGCTGTCAGCTGTACAGACCGCCTGGGAACGGGCTGTCAGCTGTACAGACCGGCTGGGGACGGGCTGTCAGCTGTACAGACAGGCTGGGGACGGGCTGTCAGCAGTAGAGACCGGCTGGGGACCGGCTGTCAGCTATACAGACCGGCTGCGGACGGACTGTCAGCTGTACAGACCAGCTGGGGACCGGCTTTCGGCTGTACAGACCGGCTGGGGACCGGCTGTCAGCTGAACATACCGGCTGCCAGCTGTACAGACCGGCTGGGGACACGCTGTCAGCTGTACAGACCGGTTGGGGACCGGCTGTTAGTTGTACAGACCGGCTGGGGACGGACTGTCAGCTGTACCGACCGGCTGGGGACGGGCTGTCAGCTGTACAGACCGGCTGTCAGCTGTACAGACCGGCTGGAGACGGACTGTCAGCTGTACAGACCGGCTGGGGACGGGCTGTCAGCTGTACAGATCGGCTAGGGGACGGGCTGTCAGCTGCACAGACCGGCTGGGGACGGACTGTCAGCTGTACAGACCGGCTGGGGACGGGCTGTCAGCTGTACAGGCCGGCTGGGCTTGGGCTGTCAGCTGTACAGACCGGCTGGAGACGGACTGTCAGCTGTACATACTGGCTGGGGACGGGCTGGCAGCTGTACAGACCGGCTGGGGACGGGCTGTCAGCAGTACAGACCGGCTGGGGACGGACTGTCAGCTGTACAGACCGGCTGGGGACGGGCTGTCAGCTTTACAGGCCGGCTGGGGACGGGCTGTTAGCAGTACAGACCGGCTAAGGAAAGCTGTCAGCTGTACAGACCGGCTGGGGACGGGCTGTCAGCTGTACAGACCGGCTGGGGACGGGCTATCAGCTGTACAGACTGGCTGGGGACGGGCTGTCAGCAGTACAGACCGACCGGAGACGGACTGTCAGCTTTACAGACCGGTTGGGGACGGGCTGTCAGCTGTACAGACCGGCTATCAGTAGTACATACCGGCTGGGGACGGGCTGTCAGCTGTACAGACCGGCTGGAGACCGGCTGTCAGCTGTACAGGCCGGCTGGGGACGGACTGTCAGCTGTACAGACTGGCTGGGGACGGGCTGTCAGCTGTACAGATCGGCTGTCAGTAGTACAGACGGGCTGGGGACGGGCTGTCAGCTGTACAGACCGGCTGGGGACCGGCTGTCAGCTGTACAGACAGGCTTCGGACTGGCTGTCAGCTGTACGTACCGGCTGTCAGCTGTACAGACTGGCTAGGGACGGGCTGTCAGCTGTACAGACCGGCTGGAGACCGGCTGTCAGCTGTACAGACCGGCTGGGGACGGACTGTCAGCTGTACAGACCGGCTGGGGACGGGCTGTCAGCAGTACAGACCGGCCGTCAGCTGTACAGACCGGCTGGAAACGGACTGTCAGCTGTACAGACCCGCTGGGGACGGGCTGTCAGCTGTACAGGCCGGCTGGGGACGGGCTGTCAGCTGTACAGACCGGCTGGAGACGGACTGTCAGCTCTACATACCGGCTGGGGACGGGCTGTTCGCTGTGCATACCGGTTGGGACAGGCTGTCAGCAGTACAGACCGGCTGGACACGGACTGTCAGCTGTACAGACCGGCCCGGCTGGAGACGGGCTGTCAGCAGTACAGACCGGCTGGGGACGGACTGTCAGCTGTTCAGACCGGTTTGGGATGGGCTGTCAGCAGTACACACCGGCTGTCAGCAGTACAGACCGGCTGGGGATGGGCTGTCAGCAGTACAGACAGGCTGGGGACGGGCTGTCAGCTGTACAGACCGGCTGTCAGCTGCACAGACCGACTGGGGACGGGCTGCCAGCTGTAAAGACCGGCTGGGGACGGGCTGTCAGTTGTACATACCAGCTGGGGACGGGCTGTCAGCTGTACAGGCCAGCTGGGGAAAGGCTGTCAGTTGTACAGGCCGGCTGGGGACGGGCTGTCAGCTGTACAGACCGGCTGGGGACGGGCTGTCAGCTGTACATTCCGGCTGAAGACGGGCTGTCAGCTGTAAATACAGGATAAGAACGAACTGTCGGCAGTAGAGACCAGCTGGAGACCGGCTGTCAGCTGTACAGGCTGGCTGGGGACGGACTGTCAGCTGTACAGACCGGCTGGGGGCGGGCTTTCAGCTGTACAGACCGGCTTGGGACGGGCTGTCAGCTGCACAGACCGGCTGGGGACGGGCTGTCAGCTGTACAGACAGGCTGGGGACGGGCTGTCAGCTGTACAGACCGGCTGGGGATGGGCTCTCAGCAGTACACACCGGCTGTCAGCAGTACAGACCGGCTGGGGACGGACTGTCTGCTGTACAGACCGTTTGGGATGGGCTCTCAGCAGTACACACCGGCTGTCAGCTGTACAGACCGGCTGTCAGCTGTACAGACGGGCTGTCAGCTGTACTGACCGACTGTCAGCTGTACAGACCGGCTGTAAGCTGTACAGACCGGCTGGAAACCGGCTGCCAGCAGAACAAACCGGCTGTCAGCTGTACGGACCGGCTGGGGACGGACTGTCAGCTGTACAGACCGGCTGGGGACGGGCTGTCAGCTGTACAGGCCGGATGGGAACGGGCTGTCAGCTGTACAGACCGGCTGGAGACGTGCTGTCAGCTGTACAGGCTGGCTGTCAGTAGTACATACCGATTTGGGGACGGACTGTCAGCTGTACAGACCGGCTGGGGACCGGCTGCCAGCTGTACAGACCGGCTGGGGACGGGCTGTCAGCTGTAAAGACCGGCTGGGAACGGGCTGTCAGCTGTACAGACCGGCTGGGGATGGGCTGTCAGCAGTACACACCGGATGTCAGCAATACATACCGGCTGGGGACGGGCTGTCAGCAGTACAGACCGGCTGGGACGGGCTGTCAGCTGTACAGACCGACTGGGGACAGGCTGTCAGCTGTACGGACCGGCTGGGGACGGGCTGTCAGCTGTACAGACCTTCTGGGAACGGGCTGTCAGAAGTAGAGACCGGCTGGGGACCGGCTGTCAGCTGTACAGACCGGCTGGGGACGGACTGTCAGCTGTAAAGACCGGCTGGGGACCGGCTTTTGGCTGTACAGACCGGCTGGGGACCGGCTGTCATCTGAACATACCGGCTGCCAGCTGTACAGACCGGCTGGGGACACGCTGTCAGCTGTACAGACCGGTTGAGGACCGGCTGTCAGTTGTACAGACCGGCTGGGAAAGGACTGTCAGCTGCACAGACCGGCTGGGGACGGGCTGTCAGCTGTACAGACCGGCTGTCAGCTGTACAGACCGGCTGGAGACGAACTGTCAGCTGTACAGACCGACTGGGGCGGGCTGTCATCTGTACAGATCGGCAGGGGATGGGCTGTCAGCTGCACAGACCGGCTGGGGACGGACTGTCAGCTGTACAGACCGGCTGGGGACGGGCTGTCAGCTGTACAGGCCGCCTGGGCTTGGGCTGTCAGCTGTGCAGACCGGCTGGAGACGGACTGTCAGCTGTACATACTGGCTGGGGTCGGGCTGTCAGCTGTACAGACCGGCTGGGGACGGGCTGTCAGTAGTACAGACCGGCCGGGGACGGACTGTCAGCTGTACAGACCGGCTGGGGACGGGCTGTCAGCTGTACAGACCGGCTGGGGACGGGCTATCAGCTGTACAGACTGGCTGGGGACGGGCTTTCAGCAGTACAGACCGACCGGAGACGGACTGTCAGCTTTACAGACCGGTTGGGGACGGGCTGTCAGCTGTTCAGACCGGCTAACAGTCGTACATACCAGCTGGGGACGGGCTGTCAGCTGTACAGACCGGCTGAGGACCGGCTGTCAGCTGTACAGACCGGCTGGGGATGGGCTGTCAGCAGTACAGACCGACTGTAGACGGGCTGTCAGCTGTACAGACCGGCTGGGGATCGGCTGTCAGCTGTACAGACCGGCTGGGGACGGGTTGTCAGCAGTACCGACCGGCTGGGGACAGGCTGTCAGCTGTACAGACCGGCGGTCAGCTGTACAGACCGGCTTGGCACGTGCTGTCAGCTGCACTGACCGACTGGGGACGGGCTGTCAGCTGTACTGACCGGCTGGGGACGGGCTGTCAGCTGTGAATTCCGGCTGGGGCCGAGCTGTCAGTAGTACAGACCGGCTGGGGACGGGCTGTCAGCTGTACAGACAGGCTGGGGACGGGCTGTCAGCTGTACAGACCGGCTGGGGACGGGCTGTCGGCTGTACAGACCGGCTGGGGATGGGCTGTCAGCAGTACAGACCGGCTGGGGACGGACTTTCAGCTGTACAGACCGGTTGGGGATGGGCTGTCAGCAGTACACACCGACTGTCAGCAGTACAGACCGGCTGGAGACGGGTTGTCAGCAGTACCGACCGGCTGGGGACAGGCTGTCAGCTGTACAGACCGGCTGTCAGCTGTACAGACCGGCTTGAGACGTGCTGTCAGCTGCACTGACCGACTGGGGACGGGCTGTCAGCTGTACAGACCGGCTGGGGACCGGCTGTCAGCTGTACAGGACGGCTGGGGACCGGCTGTCAGCTGTACATACCGGCTGGGAATGGGCTGTCAGCAGTACACACCGGCTGTCAGCAGTACAGACCGGCTGGGGACGGGCTTTCAGCAGTACAGACCGGGTGGGGGGGGGACGGGCTGTCAGCTGTACAGACCGGCTGTCAGCTATACAGACCGGCTGGGAACCGGCTATCAGCAGTACAGACCGGCTGGGGACGGGCTGTCAGCTGTACAGACCGGCTGGGGACGGGCTGTCAGCTAAACAGCCCGGCTGGGGACGGGCTTTCAGCAGTACAGACCGGCTGGAGACGGACTGTCAGCTGTACAGACCGGTTGGGGATGGGCTGTCAGCAGTACAGACCGGCTGGGACGGGCTGTCAGCTGTACAGACCGACTGGGGACAGGCTGTCAGCTGTACAGACCGGCTGTCAGCTATACAGACCGGCTGGGGACCGGCTGTCAGCAGTACAGACCGGCTGGGGACGGGCCGTCAGCTGTACAGACCGGCTGTCAGCTGTACATACCGGCTGTCAGCTGTACAGACGGGCTGTCAGCTGTACAGACCGGCTGTCAGCTTTACAAACCAGCTGTCAGCTGAACAGACCGTCTGTCAGCTGTACAGACGGTCTGTTGAGCTGTATTTCAGCCGTCTTTCAGCTGTACAGACCGGCTGGGGACGGGCTGTCAGCTGCACAGACCGGCTGTCAGCTGTACAGACCGGCTGGGGATGGGCTGACAGCAGTACACACCGGATGTCAGCAGTACAAACCTGGCTGGGGACGGGCTGTCAGCAGTACAGACCGGCTGGGACGGACTTTCAGCTGTACAGACCGGCTGTCAGCAGTACAGACCGGCTGGGGACGGACTTTCAGCTGTACAGACAGGCTGGGGACGGGCTGTCAGCTGTACAGACCGGCTGGGGACGGGCTGTCAGCTAAACAGACCGGCTGGGGACGGGCTGTCAGCAGTACAGACCGGCTGGAGACGGACTGTCAGCTGTACAGACCGGTTGGGGACGGACTATCAGCTGTACAGACCGGCTGGGGACCGGCTTTCGGCTGTACAGACCGGCTGGGGACCGGCTGTCAGCTGAACATATCGGCTGCCAGCTGTACAGACCGGCTGGGGACACGCTGTCAGCTGTACAGACCGGTTGGGGACCGGCTGTCAGTTGTACAGACCGGCTGGGGACGGACTTTCAGCTGTACCGACCGGCTGGGGACGGGCTGTCAGCTGTACAGACCGGCTGTCAGCTGTACAGACCGGCTGGAGACGGACTGTCAGCTGTACAGACCGGCTGGGGACGTGCTGTCAGCTGTACAGATCGGCTAGGGGACGGGCTGTCAGCTGCACAGACCGGCTGGGGACGGACTGTCAGCGGTACAGACCGGCTGGGGACGGGCTGTCAGCTGTACAGGCCGGCTGGGCTTGGGCTGTCAGCTGTACAGACCGGCTGGAGACGGACTGCCAGCTGTACATACTGGCTTGGGCCGGGCTGGCAGCTGTACAGACCGGCTGGGGACGGGCTGTCAGCAGTACAGACCGGCCGGGGACGGACTGTCAGCTGTACAGACCGGCTGGGGACGGGCTGTCAGCTGTACAGACCGGCTGGGGACGGGCTGCCAGCAGTACAGACCGGCTGGGGAAAGCTGTCAACTGTACAGACCGGCTGGGGACGGGCTGTCAGCAGTACAGACCGACCGGAGACGGACTGTCAGCTTCACAGACCGGTTGGGGACGGGCTGTCAGCTGTACAGACCGGCTATCAGTAGTACATACCGGCTGGGGACGGGCTGTAAGCTGTACAGACCGGCTGGGGACCGGCTGTCAGCTGTACAGACCGGCTGGGGATGGGCTGTCAGCAGTACAGACCGACTGGAGACGGGCTGTCAGCAGTACAGACCGGCTGGGGACGGACTTTCAGCTGTACAGACCGGTTGGGGATGGGCTGTCAGCAGTACACACCGGCTGTCAGCAGTACAGACCGGCTGGGGACGGGTTGTCAGCAGTACCGACCGGCTGGGGACAGGCTGTCAGCTGTACAGACTGGCTGTCAGCTGTACAGACCGGCTTGAGACGTGCTTTCAGCTGCACTGACCGACTGGGGACGGGCTGTCAGCTGTACAGACCGGCTGGGGACGGGCTGTCAGCTGTACAGACCAGGTGGGGACGGGCTGTCAGCTGTTGAGGCCGGCGGGGGAAAGGGTCAGCTGTAGAGACCGGCTGGGGACGGGCTGTCAGCTGTACAGACAGGCTGGGGACGGGCTGTCAGCAGTAGAGACCGGCTGGAGACCGGCTGTCAGCTGTACAGGCCGGCTGGGGACGGACTGTCAGCTGTACAGACTGGCTGGGGACGGGCTGTCAGCTGTACAGATCGGCTGTCAGTAGTACAGACGGGCTGGGGACGGGCTGTCAGCTGTACAGACCGGCTGGGGACCGGCTGTCAGCTGTACAGACAGGCTTGGGACTGGCTGTCAGCTGTACGTACCGGCTGTCAGCTGTACAGACTGGCTGGGGACGGGCTGTCAGCTGTACAGACCGGCTGGAGACCGGCTCTCAGCTGTACAGACCGGCTGGGGACGGACTGTCAGCTGTTTAGACCGGCTGGGGACGGGCTGTCAGCAGTACAGACCGGCTGTCAGCTGTACAGACCGGCTGGAGACGGACTGTCAGCTGTACAGACCCGCTGGGGACGGGCTGTCAGCTGTACAGGGCAGCTGGGGACGGGCTGTCAGCTGTACAGACCGGCTGGAGACGGACTGTCAGCTCTACATACCGGCTGGGGACGGGCTGTTCGCTGTGCATACCGGTTGGGACAGGCTGTCAGCAGTACAGACCGGCTGGACACGGACTGTCAGCTGTACAGATCGGACCGGCTGGAGACGGGCTGTCAGCAGTACAGACCGGCTGGGGACGGACTGTCAGCTGTTCACACCGGTTTGGGATGGGCTGTCAGCAGTACACACCGGATGTCAGCAGTACAGACCGGCTGGGGACGGGCTGTCAGCAGTACAGACCGGCTGGGACGGGCTGTCAGCTGGACAGACCGGCTGTCAGCTGTACAGACCGGCTGGAGACGTGCTGTCAGCTGCACAGACCGACTGGAGACGGGCTCTCAGCTGTACAGACAGGCTGGGGACGGGCTTTCAGCTTACAGACCAGCTGGGGACGGGCTGTCAGCTGTACAGGGCGGCTGGGGAAAGGCTGTCAGCTGTACAGACCGGCTGTGGACGGGCTGTCAGCTGTGCATGCCGACTGGGGACGGGCTGTCAGCTGTACAGACCGGCTGGGGACCGGCTGTCAGCTGTACAGACCGGCTGGGGACGGGCTGTCAGCAGTACAGACTGGCCGGGGACGGACTATCAGCTGTACAGACCGGCATGGGACGGGCTGTCAGCTGTACAGACCGGCTGGGGACGGGCTGTCAGCTGTACAGACCGGCTGTCAGTAGTACATACGTGCTGGGGACGGGCTGTCAGCTGTACAGACCGGCTGGGGACCGGCTGTCAGCTGTACAGACCGGCTGGGGACCAGCTGTCAGCTGTACAGATCGTCTGTCAGCTGTACAGACCGTCTTTCAGCTGTACAGATCGGCTGGGGACGGGCTGTCTGCTGTACAGACCGGCTGTCAGCTGTACAGACCGGCTGGGGACGGGCTGTCAGCTGTACAGACCAGCTGAAGGCCGGCTGTCAGATTACAGGCCGGCTGGGGACGGGCTGTCAGCTATACAGACCGGCTGGGGAGGGGCTGTCAGCAGTACACACCGGATGTCAGCAATACAGACCGGCTGGGGACGGGCTGTCAGCAGAACAGACCGGCTGAGATGAGCTGTCAGCTGTACAGACCGACTGGGGACAGGCTGTCAGTTGTACAGACCGGCTGGGGACGGGCTGTCAGCTGTGCATACCGGCTGGGGATGGGCTGTCAGCAGTACAGACCGGCTGGGGACGGACTGTCAGCTGTACAGACCGGCTGGGGACGGGCTGTCAGCTGTACAGACCGGCTGGAGACGGGCTGTCAGCTGTACAGACCGGCTGGGGACCGGCTGTCAGCTGTACAGACTGGCTGTCAGCAGTACAGACCGGCTGGGGACGGGCTGTCAGCTGTAGAGACCGGCTTTCAGCCATACAGACCGGAAGTCAGCTGTAAAGACTGGCTGTCAGCTGTACAGACCGGCTGTACAGACTGGCTGGAGACCGGCTGTCAGCTGTACAGACCGGCCAGGGATGGGCTGTCAGCTGTACAGACCGGCAGGGGACGGGCAGTCAGCAGTACAGACTGGCCGGGGACGGACTATCAGCTGTACAGACCGGCTGGGGACGGGCTGTCAGCTGTACAGACCGGCTGGGGTTGTGCTGTCAGATGTACAGACCGGCTGGGGACGGGCTGTCAACTGTGCATACCGGTTGGGGACCGGCTGTCAGCTGTACAGTCCGGATGGGGACCGGCTGTCAGCTGTACAGACCGGCTGTCAGCTGTACAGACCGTCTTTGAGCGGTACAGACCGGCTGGGGACGGGCTGTCAGCTGTACAGGCCGGCTGGGGATGGGCTGTCAGCAGTACAGACCGGCTGGGGACGGACTGTCAGCTGTACAGACCGGCTGGGGACGGGCTGTCAGCTGTACAGACCGGCTGGAGACGGACTGTCAGCTGTACAGACCGGCTGGGGACGGGCTGTCAGCTGTACAGGCCGGCTGGGCTTGGGCTGTCAGCTGTACAGACCGGCTGGAAACGGACTGTCAGCTGTACATACTGGCTGGGGACGGGCTGGCAGCTGTACAGACCGGCTGGGGACGGGCTGTCAGCAGTACAGACCGGCTGGGGACGGACTGTCAGCTGTACAGACCGGCTGGGGACGGGCTGTCAGCTGTACAGGCCGGCAAGGGACGGGCTGTCAGCAGTACAGACCGGCTAAGGAAAGCTGTCAGCTGTACAGACCGGTTGGGGACGGGCTGTCAGCTGTACAGACCGGCTGGGGACGGGCTATCAGCTGCACAGACTGGCTGGGGACGGGCTGTCAGCAGTACAGACCGACCGGAGACGGACTGTCAGCTTTACAGACCGGTTGGGGACGGGCTGTCAGCTGTACAGACCGGCTATCAGTAGTACATACCGGCTGGGGACGGGCTGTCAGCTGTACAGACCGACTGGAGACCGGCTGTCAGCTGTACAGGCCGGCTTGGGACGGACTGTCAGCTGTACAGACTGGCTGGGGACGGGCTGTCAGCTGTACAGATCGGCTATCAGTAGTACAGACGGGCTGGGGACGGGCTGTCAGCTGTACAGACCGGCTGGGGACCGGCTGTCAGCTGTACAGACAGGCTTGGGACTGGCTGTCAGCTGTACGTACCGGCTGTCAGCTGTACAGACTGGCTAGGGACGGGCTGTCAGCTGTACAGACCGGCTGGAGACCGGCTGTCAGCTGTACAGACCGGCTGGGGACGGGCTGTCAGCAGTACAGACCGGCTGTCAGTTGTACAGACCGGCTGGAGACGGACTGTCAGCTGTACAGACCCGCTGGGGACGGGCTGTCAGCTGTACAGGCCGGCTGGGGACGGGCTGTCAGCTGTACAGACCGGCTGGAGACGGACTGTCAGCTCTACATACCGGCTGGGGACGGGCTGTTCGCTGTGCATACCGGTTGGGACAGGCTGTCAGCAGTACAGACCGGCTGGACACGGACTGTCAGCTGTACAGACCGGCCCGGCTGGAGACGGGCTGTCAGCAGTACAGACCGGCTGGGGACGGACTGTCAGCTGTTCAGACCGGTTTGGGATGGGCTGTCAGCAGTACACACTGGCTGTCAGCAGTACAGACCGGCTGGGGATGGGCTGTCAGCAGTACAGACCGGCTGGGGACGGGCTGTCAGCTGTACAGACCGGCTGTCAGCTGCACAGACCGACTGGGGACGGGCTGCCAGCTGTATAGACCGGCTGGGAACGGGCTGTCAGTTGTACAGACCAGCTGGGGACGGGCTGTCAGCTGTACAGGCCAGCTGGGGAAAGGCTGTCAGTTGTACAGGCCGGCTGGGGACGGGCTGTCAGCTGTACAGACCGGCTGGGGACGGGCTGTCAGCTGTACATTCCGGCTGAAGACGGGCTGTCAGCTGTAAAGACAGGATAAGGACGAACTGTCAGCAGTAGAGACCAGCTGGAGACCGGCTGTCAGCTGTACAGGCTGGCTGGGGACGGACTGTCAGCTGTACAGACCGGCTGGGGGCGGGCTGTCAGCTGTACAGACCGGCTTGGGACGGGCTGTCAGCTGCACAGACCGGCTGGGGACGGGCTGTCAGCTGTACAGACAGGCTGGGGACGGGCTGTCAGCAGTAGAGACCGGCTGGAGACCGGCTGTCAGCTGTACAGACCGGCTGGGGACGGGCTGTCAGCTGTACAGACCGGCTGGGGATGGGCTCTCAGCAGTACACACCGGCTGTCAGCAGTACAGACCGGCTGGGGACGGACTGTCTGCTGTACAGACCGTTTGGGGATGGGCTGTCAGCAGTACACACCGGCTGTCAGCTGTACAGACCGGCTGTCAGCTGTACAGACGGGCTGTCAGCTGTACTGACCGACTGTCAGCTGTACAGACCGGCTGTAAGCTGTACAGACCGGCTGGGAACCGGCTGCCAGCAGAACAAACCGGCTGTCAGCTGTACAGACCGGCTGGGGACGGACTGTCAGCTGTACAGACCGGCTGGGGACGGGCTGTCAGCTGTACAGGCCGGATGGGAACGGGCTGTCAGCTGTACAGACCGGCTGGTGGACTGGCTGTCAGCTGTACAGACCGGCTGGAGACGGGCTGTCAGCTGTACAAACCGGCTGGGGACCGGCTGTCAGCTGTAAAGACCGGCTGTCAGCAGTACAGACCGGCTGGGGACGGGCTGTCAGCTGTAGAGACCGGCTTTCAGCCATACAGACCGGAAGTCAGCTGTAAAGACTGGCTGTCAGCTGTACAGACCGGCTGTACAGACTGGCTGAAGACCGGCTGTCAGCCGTACAGACCGGCCATGGACGGGCTGTCAGCTGTACAGACCGGCAGGGGACGGGCTGTCAGCAGTACAGACTGGCCGGGGACGGACTATCAGCTGTACAGACCGGCTGGGGACGGGCTGTCAGCTGTACAGACCGGCTTGGGACGGGCTGTCAGCTGCACAGACCGGCTAGGGACGGGCTGTCAGCTGTACAGACAGGCTGGGGACGGGCTGTCAGCAGTAGAGACCGGCTGGAGACCGGCTGTCAGCTGTACAGACCGGCTGGGGACGGGCTGTCAGCTGTACAGACCGGCTGGGGATGGGCTCTCAGCAGTACACACCGGCTGTCAGCAGTACAGACCGGCTGGGGACGGACTGTATGCTGTACAGACCGTTTGGGGATGGGCTGTCAGCAGTACACACCGGCTGTCAGCTGTACAGACCGGCTGTCAGCTGTACAGACGGGCTGTCAGCTGTACTGACCGACTGTCAGCTGTACAGACCGGCTGTAAGCTGTACAGACCGGCTGGGAACCGGCTGTCAGCTGTACAGACCGGCTGGGGACGGACTGTCAGCTGTACAGACCGGCTGGGGACGGGCTGTCAGCTGTACAGGCCGGATGGGAACGGGCTGTCAGCTGTACAGACCGGCTGGTGGACTGGCTGTCAGCTGTACAGACAAGCTGGGGACGGGCTGTCAGCTGTACAAACCGGCTGGGGACCGGCTGTCAGCTGTAAAGACCGGCTGGGGACGGGTTGTCAGCAGTACAGACCGGCTGGAGACGTGCTGTCATCTGTACAGGCTGGCTGTCAGTAGTACATACCGGTTTGGGGACGGACTGTCAGCTGTACAGACCGGCTGGGGACCGGCTGCCAGCTGTACAGACCGGCTGGGGACGGGCTGTCAGCTGTAAAGACCGGCTGGGAACGGGCTGTCAGCTGTACAGACCGGCTGGGGATGGGCTGTCAGCAGTACACACCGGATTTCAGCAATACATACCAGCTGGGGACTGGCTGTCAGCAGTACAGACCGGCTGGGACGGGCTGTCAGCTGTACAGACCGACTGGGGACAGGCTGTCAGCTGTACAGACCGGCTGGGGACGGGCTGTCAGCTGTGCATACCGGCTGGGGACGGGCTGTCAGCTGTACATACCGGCTGGGGACGGTCTGTCAGCTGTACAGACCGGCTGGGGACGGGCTGTCAGCTGTACAGACCGGCTGGAGACGGGCTGTCAGCTGTACAGACCGGCTGGGGACCGGCTGTCAGCTGTACAGACTGGCTGTCAGCAGTACAGACCGGCTGGGGACGGGCTGTCAGCTGTAGAGACCGGCTTTCAGCCATACAGACCGGAAGTCAGCTGTAAAGACTGGCTGTCAGCTGTACAGACCGGCTGTACAGACTGGCTGAAGACCGGCTGTCAGCTGTACAGACCGGCCATGGACGGGCTGTCAGCTGTACAGACCGGCAGGGGACAGGCTGTCAGCAGTACAGACTGGCCGGGGACGGACTATCAGCTGTACAGACCGGCTGGGGACGGGCTGTCAGCAGTACAGACCGGCTGGGGACGGGCTGTCAGATGTACAAACCGGCTGGGGACGGGCTGTCAACTGTGCATAAAGGCTGGGGACCGGCTGTCAGCTGTACAGTCCGGATGGGGACCGGCTGTCAGCTGTACAGACCGGCTGTCAGCTGTACAGACCGTCTTTCAGCGGTACAGACCGGCTGGGGACGGGCTGTCAGCTGTACAGACCGGCTGGGGACGGGCTGCCAGCTGTACAGACCGGCTGTCAGCTGTACAGACCGGCTGGGGACGGGGTGTCAGCTGTACAGACCGGCTGGGGGCGGGCTGTCAGCAGTACAGACCGGTTGGGGACGGACTGTCAGCTGTATAGACCAGCTGGGGACGGGCTGTCAGCTGTACAGACAGGTTGGGGACGGGCCGTCAGCTGTACCGACCGGCTGGGGACGGGCTGTCAGCAGTACAGACCGGCAGGTGACGGGCTGTCAGCTGTATAGACCGGCTGGGGACCGGCTGTCAGCTGTACAGACTGGCTGTTAGCAGTACAGACCGGCTGGGGACGGGCTGTCAGCTGTAGAGACCGGCTTTCAGCAATACAGACCGGCTGTCAGCTGTAAAGACCGGCTGTCAGCTGTACAGACCGGCAGAACATACTGGCTAGAGACCGGCTGTCAGCTGTACAGACCGGCCAGGGACGGGCTGTCAGCTGTACAGACTGGCTGGGGACGGGCTGTCAGCAGTAGAGACTGGCCCGGGACGGACTATCACCTGTACAGACCAGCTTGGGCCGGGCTGTCAGCTGTACAGACCGGCTGGGGACGGGCTGTCAGCTGTACAGACCGGCTGTCAGTAGTACAGACGTGCTGGGGACGGGCTGTCAGCTGTACAGACCGGCTCGGGACTGGCTGTCAGCTGTACAGACCGGCTGGGGACCGGCTGTCAGCTGTACAGACCGACTGTCCGCTGTACAGACAGTCTTTCAGCTTTACAGATCGGCTGGGGACGGGCTGTCTGCTGTACAGACCGGCTGGGGACGGGCTGTCAGCTGTACAGACCGGCTGGAGACGGGCTGTCAGCTGTACAGACCGGCTGTCAGTAGTACAGACGTGCTGGGGACGGGCTGTCAGCTGTACAGACCGGCTCGGGACTGGCTGTCAGCTGTACAGACCAGCTGAGGACCGGCTGTCAGATGTACAGACCGGCTGGGGACGGGCTGTCAGCTGTACAGACCGACTGGGGACGGGCTGTCAACTGTACAGACCTGCTACGGACGGGCTGTCAGCAGTACAAACCGGCTGGAGACGGACTGTCAGCTGTACAGACCGGCTGGGGACATGCTGTCAGCTGTACAGACCGACTGGGGACAGGCTGTCAGCTGTACAGACCGGCTGGGGACGGGCTGTCAGCTGTGCATACCGGCTGGGGAAGGGCTGTCAGCTGTACAGACCGGCTGGAGAAGGGCTGTCAGCTGTACAGACCGGCTGGGGACGGGCTGTCAGCTGTACAGACCGGCTGGAGACGGGCTGTCAGCTGTACAGACCAGCTGAGGACCGGCTGTCAGAGGTACAGACCGGCTGGGGACGGGCTGTCAGCTGTACAGACCGACTGGGGACGGGCTGTCAACTGTACAGACCTGCTACGGACGGGCTGTCAGCAGTACAAACCGGCTGGAGACGGACTGTCAGCTGTACAGACCGGCTGGGGACAGGCTGTCAGCTGTACAGACCGACTGGGGACAGGCTGTCAGCTGTACAGACCGGCTGGGGACGGGCTGTCAGCTGTGCATACCGGCTGGGGAAGGGCTGTCAGCTGTACAGACCGGCTGGAGAAGGGCTGTCAGCTGTACAGACCGGCTGGGGACGGGCTGTCAGCTGTACAGACTGGCTGGGGACCGGCTGTCAGCTGTACAGACTGGCTGTCAGCAGTACATACCGGCTGGGGACGGGCTGTCGGCTGTAGAGACCGGCTTTCAGCTATACAGACCGGCTGTCAGCTGTAAAGACTGGCTGTCAGCTGTACAGACCGGCTAAACAGACTGGCGGAGACCGGCTGTCAGCTGTACAGACCGGCCAGGGACGGGCTGTCAGCTGTACAGACCGGCAGGGGACGGGGTGTCAGCAGTACAGACTGGCCGGGGACGGACTATCAGCTGTACAGACCGGCTGGGGACGGGCTGTCAGCTGTACAGACCGGCTGGGGACGGGCTGTCAGCTGTACAGACCGGCTGTGGACGGGCTGTCAGCTGTGCATACCGGCTGGGGACGGGCTGTCAGCTGTACAGACCGGCTGGGGACCGGCTGTCAGCTGTACAGACCGGCTGGGGACGGGCTGTCAGCAGTACAGACTGGCCGGGGACGGACTATCAGCTGTACAGACCGGCATGGGACGGGCTGTCAGCTGTACAGACCGGCTGGGGACGGGCTGTCAGCTGTACAGACCGGCTGTCAGTAGTACATACGTGCTGGGGACGGGCTGTCAGCTGTACAGACCGGCTGGGGACCGGCTGTCAGCTGTACAGACCGGCTGGGGACCAGCTGTCAGCTGTACAGATCGTCTGTCAGCTGTACAGACCGTCTTTCAGCTGTACAGATCGGCTGGGGACGGGCTGTCTGCTGTACAGACCGGCTGTCAGCTGTACAGACCGGCTGGGGACGGGCTGTCAGCTGTACAGACCAGCTGAAGGCCGGCTGTCAGATGTACAGGCCGGCTGGGGACGGGCTGTCAGCTATACAGACCGGCTGGGGAGAGGCTGTCAGCAGTACACACCGGATGTCAGCAATACAGACCGGCTGGGGACGGGCTGTCAGCAGTACAGACCGGCTGGGATGAGCTTTCAGCTGTACAGACCGACTGGGGACAGGCTGTCAGCTGTACAGACCGGCTGGGGACGGGCTGTCAGCTGTGCATGCTGGCTGGGGATGGGCTGTCAGCAGTACAGACCGGCTGGGGACGGACTGTCAGCTGTACAGACCGGCTGGGGACGGGCTGTCAGCTGTACAGACCGGCTGGAGACGGGCTGTCAGCTGTACAGACCGGCTGGGGACCGGCTGTCAGCTGTACAGACTGGCTGTCAGCAGTACAGACCGGCTGGGGACGGGCTGTCAGCTGTAGAGACCGGCTTTCAGCCATACAGACCGGAAGTCAGCTGTAAAGACTGGCTGTCAGCTGTACAGACCGGCTGTACAGACTGGCTGGAGACCGGCTGTCAGCTGTACAGACCGGCCAGGGACGGGCTGTCAGCTGTACAGACCGGCAGGGGACGGGCTGTCAGCAGTACAGACTGGCCGGGGACGGACTATCAGCTTTACAGACCGGCTGGGGACGGGCTGTCAGCTGTACAGACCGGCTGGGGTTGTGCTGTCAGATGTACAGACCGGCTGGGGACGGGCTGTCAACTGTGCATACCGGTTGGGGACCGGCTGTCAGCTGTACAGTCCGGATGGGGACCGGCTGTCAGCTGTACAGACCGGCTGTCAGCTGTACAGACCGTCTTTGAGCGGTACAGACCGGCTGGGGACGGGCTGTCAGCTGTACAGGCCGGCTGGGGATGGGCTGTCAGCAGTACAGACCGGCTGGGGACGGACTGTCAGCTGTACAGACCGGCTGGGGACGGGCTGTCAGCTGTACAGACCGGCTGGAGACGGACTGTCAGCTGTACAGACCGGCTGGGGACGGGCTGTCAGCTGTACAGGCCGGCTGGGCTTGGGCTGTCAGCTGTACAGACCGGCTGGAGACGGACTGTCAGCTGTACATACTGGCTGGGGACGGGCTGGCAGCTGTACAGACCGGCTGGGGACGGGCTGTCAGCAGTACAGACCGGCTGGGGACGGACTGTCAGCTGTACAGACCGGCTGGGGACGGGCTGTCAGCTGTACAGGCAGGCAAGGGACGGGCTGTCAGCAGTACAGACCGGCTAAGGAAAGCTGTCAGCTGTACAGACCGGCTGGGGACGGGCTGTCAGCAGTACAGACCGGCTGGAGACGTGATGTCAGCTGTACAGGCTGGCTGTCAGTAGTACATACCGGTTTCGGGACGGACTGTCAGCTGTACAGACCGGCTGGGGACCGGCTGCTAGCTGTACAGACCGGCTGGGGACGGGCTGTCAGCTGTAAAGACCGGCTGGGAACGGGCTGTCAGCTGTACAGACCGGCTGGGGATCGGCTGTCAGCAGTACACACCGGATGTCAGCAATACATACCGGCTGGGGACGGGCTGTCAGCAGTACAGACCGGCTGGGACGGGCTGTCAGCTGTACAGACCGACTGGGGACAGGCTGTCAGCTGTACAGACAAGATGGGGACGGGCTGTCAGCTGTGCATACCGGCTGGGGACGGGCTGTCAGCTGTACAGACCGGCTGGGGACGGGCTGTCAGCTGTACAGACCGGCTGGGGACGGGCTGTCAGCTGTACAGACCGGCTGGAGACGGGCTGTCAGCTGTACAGACCGGCTGGGGACCGGCTGTCAGCTGTACAGACTGGCTGTCAGCAGTACAGACCGGCTGGGGACGGGCTGTCAGCTGTAGAGACCGGCTTTCAGCCATACAGACCGGAAGTCAGCTGTAAAGACTGGCTGTCAGCTGTACAGACCGGCTGTACAGACTGGCTGAAGACCGGCTGTCAGCCGTACAGACCGGCCATGGACGGGCTGTCAGCTGTACAGACCGGCAGGGGACGGGCTGTCAGCAGTACAGACTGGCCGGGGACGGACTATCAGCTGTACAGACCGGCTGGGGACGGGCTGTCAGCTGTACAGACCGGCTTGGGACGGGCTGACAGCTGCACAGACCGGATAGGGACGGGCTGTCAGCTGTACAGACAGGCTGGGGACGGGCTGTCAGCAGTAGAGACCGGCTGGAGACCGGCTGTCAGCTGTACAGACCGGCTGGGGACGGGCTGTCAGCTGTACAGACCGGCTGGGGATGGGCTCTCAGCAGTACACACCGGCTGTCAGCAGTACAGACCGGCTGGGGACGGACTGTATGCTGTACAGACCGTTTAAGGATGGGCTGTCAGCAGTACACACCGGCTGTCAGCTGTACAGACCGGCTGTCAGCTGTACAGACGGGCTGTCAGCTGTACTGACCGACTGTCAGCTGTACAGACCGGCTGTAAGCTGTACAGACCGGCTGGGAACCGGCTGCCAGCAGAACAAACCGGCTGTCAGCTGTACAGACCGGCTGGGGACGGACTGTCAGCAGTAGAGACCGGCTGGAGACCGGCTGTCAGCTGTACAGACCGGCTGGGGACGGGCTGTCAGCTGTACAGGCCGGATGGGAACGGGCTGTCAGCTGTACAGACCGGCTGGTGGACTGGCTGTCAGCTGTACAGACAAGCTGGGGACGGGCTGTCAGCTGTACAAACCGGCTGGGGACCGGCTGTCAGCTGTAAAGACCGGCTGGGGACGGGTTGTCAGCAGTACAGACCGGCTGGAGACGTGCTGTCATCTGTACAGGCTGGCTGTCAGTAGTACATACCGGTTTGGGGACGGACTGTCAGCTGTACAGACCGGCTGGGGACCGGCTGCCAGCTGTACAGACCGGCTGGGGACGGGCTGTCAGCTGTAAAGACCGGCTGGGAACGGGCTGTCAGCTGTACAGACCGGCTGGGGATGGGCTGTCAGCAGTACACACCGGATGTCAGCAATACATACCAGCTGGGGACTGGCTGTCAGCAGTACAGACCGGCTGGGACGGGCTGTCAGCTGTACAGACCGACTGGGGACAGGCTGTCAGCTGTACAGACCGGCTGGGGACGGGCTGTCAGCTGTGCATACCGGCTGGGGACGGGCTGTCAGCTGTACATACCGGCTGGGGACGGTCTGTCAGCTGTACAGACCGGCTGGGGACGGGCTGTCAGCTGTACAGACCGGCTGGAGACGGGCTGTCAGCTGTACAGACCGGCTGGGGACCGGCTGTCAGCTGTACAGACTGGCTGTCAGCAGTACAGACCGGCTGGGGACGGGCTGTCAGCTGTAGAGACCGGCTTTCAGCCATACAGACCGGAAGTCAGCTGTAAAGACTGGCTGTCAGCTGTACAGACCGGCTGTACAGACTGGCTGAAGACCGGCTGTCAGCTGTACAGACCGGCCATGGACGGGCTGTCAGCTGTACAGACCGGCAGGGGACAGGCTGTCAGCAGTACAGACTGGCCGGGGACGGACTATCAGCTGTACAGACCGGCTGGGGACGGGCTGTCAGCTGTACAGACCGGCTGGGGACGGGCTGTCAGATGTACAAACCGGCTGGGGACGGGCTGTCAACTGTGCATAAAGGCTGGGGACCGGCTGTCAGCTGTACAGTCCGGATGGGGACCGGCTGTCAGCTGTACAGACCGGCTGTCAGCTGTACAGACCGTCTTTCAGCGGTACAGACCGGCTGGGGACGGGCTGTCAGCTGTACAGACCGGCTGGGGACGGGCTGCCAGCTGTACAGACCGGCTGTCAGCTGTACAGACCGGCTGGGGACGGGGTGTCAGCTGTACAGACCGGCTGGGGGCGGGCTGTCAGCAGTACAGACCGGTTGGGGACGGACTGTCAGCTGTACAGACCAGCTGGGGACGGGCTGTCAGCTGTACAGACAGGTTGGGGACGGGCCGTCAGCTGTACCGACCGGCTGGGGACGGGCTGTCAGCAGTACAGACCGGCAGGTGACGGGCTGTCAGCTGTATAGACCGGCTGGGGACCGGCTGTCAGCTGTACAGACTGGCTGTTAGCAGTACAGACCGGCTGGGGACGGGCTGTCAGCTGTAGAGACCGGCTTTCAGCAATACAGACCGGCTGTCAGCTGTAAAGACCGGCTGTCAGCTGTACAGACCGGCAGAACATACTGGCTAGAGACCGGCTGTCAGCTGTACAGACCGGCCAGGGACGGGCTGTCAGCTGTACAGACTGGCTGGGGACGGGCTGTCAGCAGTAGAGACTGGCCCGGGACGGACTATCACCTGTACAGACCAGCTTGGGCCGGGCTGTCAGCTGTACAGACCGGCTGGGGACGGGCTGTCAGCTGTACAGACCGGCTGTCAGTAGTACAGACGTGCTGGGGACGGGCTGTCAGCTGTACAGACCGGCTCGGGACTGGCTGTCAGCTGTACAGACCGGCTGGGGACCGGCTGTCAGCTGTACAGACCGACTGTCCGCTGTACAGACTGTCTTTCAGCTTTACAGATCGGCTGGGGACGGGCTGTCTGCTGTACAGACCGGCTGGGGACGGGCTGTCAGCTGTACAGACCGGCTGGAGACGGGCTGTCAGCTGTACAGACTGGCTGTCAGTAGTACAGACGTGCTGGGGACGGGCTGTCAGCTGTACAGACCGGCTCGGGACTGGCTGTCAGCTGTACAGACCAGCTGAGGACCGGCTGTCAGATGTACAGACCGGCTGGGGACGGGCTGTCAGCTGTACAGACCGACTGGGGACGGGCTGTCAACTGTACAGACCTGCTACGGACGGGCTGTCAGCAGTACAAACCGGCTGGAGACGGACTGTCAGCTGTACAGACCGGCTGGGGACATGCTGTCAGCTGTACAGACCGACTGGGGACAGGCTGTCAGCTGTACAGACCGGCTGGGGACGGGCTGTCAGCTGTGCATACCGGCTGGGGAAGGGCTGTCAGCTGTACAGACCGGCTGGAGAAGGGCTGTCAGCTGTACAGACCGGCTGGGGACGGGCTGTCAGCTGTACAGACCGGCTGGAGACGGGCTGTCAGCTGTACAGACCAGCTGAGGACCGGCTGTCAGAGGTACAGACCGGCTGGGGACGGGCTGTCAGCTGTACAGACCGACTGGGGACGGGCTGTCAACTGTACAGACCTGCTACGGACGGGCTGTCAGCAGTACAAACCGGCTGGAGACGGACTGTCAGCTGTACAGACCGGCTGGGGACAGGCTGTCAGCTGTACAGACCGACTGGGGACAGGCTGTCAGCTGTACAGACCGGCTGGGGACGGGCTGTCAGCTGTGCATACCGGCTGGGGAAGGGCTGTCAGCTGTACAGACCGGCTGGAGAAGGGCTGTCAGCTGTACAGACCGGCTGGGGACGGGCTGTCAGCTGTACAGACTGGCTGGGGACCGGCTGTCAGCTGTACAGACTGGCTGTCAGCAGTACATACCGGCTGGGGACGGGCTGTCGGCTGTAGAGACCGGCTTTCAGCTATACAGACCGGCTGTCAGCTGTAAAGACTGGCTGTCAGCTGTACAGACCGGCTAAACAGACTGGCGGAGACCGCCTGTCAGCTGTACAGACCGGCCAGGGACGGGCTGTCAGCTGTACAGACCGGCAGGGGACGGGGGTGTCAGCAGTACAGACTGGCCGGGGACGGACTATCAGCTGTACAGACCGGCTGGGGACGGGCTGTCAGCTGTACAGACCGGCTGGGGACGGGCTGTCAGCTGTACAGACCGGCTGTGGACGGGCTGTCAGCTGTGCATACCGGCTGGGGACGGGCTGTCAGCTGTACAGACCGGCTGGGGACCGGCTGTCAGCTGTACAGACCGGCTGGGGACGGGCTGTCAGCAGTACAGACTGGCCGGGGACGGACTATCAGCTGTACAGACCGGCATGGGACGGGCTGTCAGCTGTACAGACCGGCTGGGGACGGGCTGTCAGCTGTACAGACCGGCTGTCAGTAGTACATACGTGCTGGGGACGGGCTGTCAGCTGTACAGACCGGCTGGGGACCGGCTGTCAGCTGTACAGACCGGCTGGGGACCAGCTGTCAGCTGTACAGATCGTCTGTCAGCTGTACAGACCGTCTTTCAGCTGTACAGATCGGCTGGGGACGGGCTGTCTGCTGTACAGACCGGCTGTCAGCTGTACAGACCGGCTGGGGACGGGCTGTCAGCTGTACAGACCAGCTGAAGGCCGGCTGTCAGATGTACAGGCCGGCTGGGGACGGGCTGTCAGCTATACAGACCGGCTGGGGAGAGGCTGTCAGCAGTACACACCGGATGTCAGCAATACAGACCGGCTGGGGACGGGCTGTCAGCAGTACAGACCGGCTGGGATGAGCTTTCAGCTGTACAGACCGACTGGGGACAGGCTGTCAGCTGTACAGACCGGCTGGGGACGGGCTGTCAGCTGTGCATGCCGGCTGGGGATGGGCTGTCAGCAGTACAGACCGGCTGGGGACGGACTGTCAGCTGTACAGACCGGCTGGGGACGGGCTGTCAGCTGTACAGACCGGCTGGAGACGGGCTGTCAGCTGTACAGACCGGCTGGGGACCGGCTGTCAGCTGTACAGACTGGCTGTCAGCAGTACAGACCGGCTGGGGACGGGCTGTCAGCTGTAGAGACCGGCTTTCAGCCATACAGACCGGAAGTCAGCTGTAAAGACTGGCTGTCAGCTGTACAGACCGGCTGTACAGACTGGCTGGAGACCGGCTGTCAGCTGTACAGACCGGCCAGGGACGGGCTGTCAGCTGTACAGACCGGCAGGGGACGGGCTGTCAGCAGTACAGACTGGCCGGGGACGGACTATCAGCTTTACAGACCGGCTGGGGACGGGCTGTCAGCTGTACAGACCGGCTGGGGTTGTGCTGTCAGATGTACAGACCGGCTGGGGACGGGCTGTCAACTGTGCATACCGGTTGGGGACCGGCTGTCAGCTGTACAGTCCGGATGGGGACCGGCTGTCAGCTGTACAGACCGGCTGTCAGCTGTACAGACCGTCTTTGAGCGGTACAGACCGGCGGGGGACGGGCTGTCAGCTGTACAGGCCGGCTGGGGATGGGCTGTCAGCAGTACAGACCGGCTGGGGACGGACTGTCAGCTGTACAGACCGGCTGGGGACGGGCTGTCAGCTTTACAGACCGGCTGGAGACGGACTGTCAGCTGTACAGACCGGCTGGGGACGGGCTGTCAGCTGTACAGGCCGGCTGGGCTTGGGCTGTCAGCTGTACAGACCGGCTGGAGACGGACTGTCAGCTGTACATACTGGCTGGGGACGGGCTGGCAGCTGTACAGACCGGCTGGGGACGGGCTGTCAGCAGTACAGACCGGCTGGGGACGGACTGTCAGCTGTACAGACCGGCTGGGGACGGGCTGTCAGCTGTACAGGCCGGCAAGGGACGGGCTGTCAGCAGTACAGACCGGCTAAGGAAAGCTGTCAGCTGTACAGACCGGCTGGGGACGGGCTGTCAGCTGTACAGACCGGCTGGGGACGGGCTATCAGCTGCACAGACTGGCTGGGGACGGGCTGTCAGCAGTACAGACCGACCGGAGACGGACTGTCAGCTTTACAGACCGGTTGGGGACGGGCTGTCAGCTGTACAGACCGGCTATCAGTAGTACATACCGGCTGGGGACGGGCTGTCAGCTGTACAGACCGACTGGAGACCGGCTGTCAGCTGTACAGGCCGGCTTGGGACGGACTGTCAGCTGTACAGACTGGCTGGGGACGGGCTGTCAGCTGTACAGATCGGCTATCAGTAGTACAGACGGGCTGGGGACGGGCTGTCAGCTGTACAGACCGGCTGGGGACCGGCTGTCAGCTGTACAGACAGGCTTGGGACTGGCTGTCAGCTGTACGTACCGGCTGTCAGCTGTACAGACTGGCTAGGGACGGGCTGTCAGCTGTACAGACCGGCTGGAGACCGGCTGTCAGCTGTACAGACCGGCTGGGGACGGACTGTCAGCTGTACAGACCGGCTGGGGACGGGCTGTCAGCAGTACAGACCGGCTGTCAGCTGTACAGACCGGCTGGAGACGGACTGTCAGCTGTACAGACCCGCTGGGGACGGGCTGTCAGCTGTACAGGCCGGCTGGGGACGGACTGTCAGCTGTACAGACCGGCTGGGGACGGGCTGTCAGCTGTACAGGCCGGATGGGAACGGGCTGTCAGCTGTACAGACCGGCTGGTGGACTGGCTGTCAGCTGTACAGACAAGCTGGGGACGGGCTGTCAGCTGTACAAACCGGCTGGGGACCGGCTGTCAGCTGTAAAGACCGGCTGGGGACGGGTTGTCAGCAGTACAGACCGGCTGGAGACGTGCTGTCATCTGTACAGGCTGGCTGTCAGTAGTACATACCGGTTTGGGGACGGACTGTCAGCTGTACAGACCGGCTGGGGACCGGCTGCCAGCTGTACAGACCGGCTGGGGACGGGCTGTCAGCTGTAAAGACCGGCTGGGAACGGGCTGTCAGCTGTACAGACCGGCTGGGGATGGGCTGTCAGCAGTACACACCGGATTTCAGCAATACATACCAGCTGGGGACTGGCTGTCAGCAGTACAGACCGGCTGGGACGGGCTGTCAGCTGTACAGACCGACTGGGGACAGGCTGTCAGCTGTACAGACCGGCTGGGGACGGGCTGTCAGCTGTGCATACCGGCTGGGGACGGGCTGTCAGCTGTACATACCGGCTGGGGACGGTCTGTCAGCTGTACAGACCGGCTGGGGACGGGCTGTCAGCTGTACAGACCGGCTGGAGACGGGCTGTCAGCTGTACAGACCGGCTGGGGACCGGCTGTCAGCTGTACAGACTGGCTGTCAGCAGTACAGACCGGCTGGGGACGGGCTGTCAGCTGTAGAGACCGGCTTTCAGCCATACAGACCGGAAGTCAGCTGTAAAGACTGGCTGTCAGCTGTACAGACCGGCTGTACAGACTGGCTGAAGACCGGCTGTCAGCTGTACAGACCGGCCATGGACGGGCTGTCAGCTGTACAGACCGGCAGGGGACAGGCTGTCAGCAGTACAGACTGGCCGGGGACGGACTATCAGCTGTACAGACCGGCTGGGGACGGGCTGTCAGCAGTACAGACCGGCTGGGGACGGGCTGTCAGATGTACAAACCGGCTGGGGACGGGCTGTCAACTGTGCATAAAGGCTGGGGACCGGCTGTCAGCTGTACAGTCCGGATGGGGACCGGCTGTCAGCTGTACAGACCGGCTGTCAGCTGTACAGACCGTCTTTCAGCGGTACAGACCGGCTGGGGACGGGCTGTCAGCTGTACAGACCGGCTGGGGACGGGCTGCCAGCTGTACAGACCGGCTGTCAGCTGTACAGACCGGCTGGGGACGGGGTGTCAGCTGTACAGACCGGCTGGGGGCGGGCTGTCAGCAGTACAGACCGGTTGGGGACGGACTGTCAGCTGTATAGACCAGCTGGGGACGGGCTGTCAGCTGTACAGACAGGTTGGGGACGGGCCGTCAGCTGTACCGACCGGCTGGGGACGGGCTGTCAGCAGTACAGACCGGCAGGTGACGGGCTGTCAGCTGTATAGACCGGCTGGGGACCGGCTGTCAGCTGTACAGACTGGCTGTTAGCAGTACAGACCGGCTGGGGACGGGCTGTCAGCTGTAGAGACCGGCTTTCAGCAATACAGACCGGCTGTCAGCTGTAAAGACCGGCTGTCAGCTGTACAGACCGGCAGAACATACTGGCTAGAGACCGGCTGTCAGCTGTACAGACCGGCCAGGGACGGGCTGTCAGCTGTACAGACTGGCTGGGGACGGGCTGTCAGCAGTAGAGACTGGCCCGGGACGGACTATCACCTGTACAGACCAGCTTGGGCCGGGCTGTCAGCTGTACAGACCGGCTGGGGACGGGCTGTCAGCTGTACAGACCGGCTGTCAGTAGTACAGACGTGCTGGGGACGGGCTGTCAGCTGTACAGACCGGCTCGGGACTGGCTGTCAGCTGTACAGACCGGCTGGGGACCGGCTGTCAGCTGTACAGACCGACTGTCCGCTGTACAGACAGTCTTTCAGCTTTACAGATCGGCTGGGGACGGGCTGTCTGCTGTACAGACCGGCTGGGGACGGGCTGTCAGCTGTACAGACCGGCTGGAGACGGGCTGTCAGCTGTACAGACCGGCTGTCAGTAGTACAGACGTGCTGGGGACGGGCTGTCAGCTGTACAGACCGGCTCGGGACTGGCTGTCAGCTGTACAGACCAGCTGAGGACCGGCTGTCAGATGTACAGACCGGCTGGGGACGGGCTGTCAGCTGTACAGACCGACTGGGGACGGGCTGTCAACTGTACAGACCTGCTACGGACGGGCTGTCAGCAGTACAAACCGGCTGGAGACGGACTGTCAGCTGTACAGACCGGCTGGGGACATGCTGTCAGCTGTACAGACCGACTGGGGACAGGCTGTCAGCTGTACAGACCGGCTGGGGACGGGCTGTCAGCTGTGCATACCGGCTGGGGAAGGGCTGTCAGCTGTACAGACCGGCTGGAGAAGGGCTGTCAGCTGTACAGACCGGCTGGGGACGGGCTGTCAGCTGTACAGACCGGCTGGAGACGGGCTGTCAGCTGTACAGACTAGCTGAGGACCGGCTGTCAGAGGTACAGACCGGCTGGGGACGGGCTGTCAGCTGTACAGACCGACTGGGGACGGGCTGTCAACTGTACAGACCTGCTACGGACGGGCTGTCAGCAGTACAAACCGGCTGGAGACGGACTGTCAGCTGTACAGACCGGCTGGGGACAGGCTGTCAGCTGTACAGACCGACTGGGGACAGGCTGTCAGCTGTACAGACCGGCTGGGGACGGGCTGTCAGCTGTGCATACCGGCTGGGGAAGGGCTGTCAGCTGTACAGACCGGCTGGAGAAGGGCTGTCAGCTGTACAGACCGGCTGGGGACGGGCTGTCAGCTGTACAGACTGGCTGGGGACCGGCTGTCAGCTGTACAGACTGGCTGTCAGCAGTACATACCGGCTGGGGACGGGCTGTCGGCTGTAGAGACCGGCTTTCAGCTATACAGACCGGCTGTCAGCTGTAAAGACTGGCTGTCAGCTGTACAGACCGGCTAAACAGACTGGCGGAGACCGGCTGTCAGCTGTACAGACCGGCCAGGGACGGGCTGTCAGCTGTACAGACCGGCAGGGGACGGGGTGTCAGCAGTACAGACTGGCCGGGGACGGACTATCAGCTGTACAGACCGGCTGGGGACGGGCTGTCAGCTGTACAGACCGGCTGGGGACGGGCTGTCAGCTGTACAGACCGGCTGTGGACGGGCTGTCAGCTGTGCATACCGGCTGGGGACGGGCTGTCAGCTGTACAGACCGGCTGGGGACCGGCTGTCAGCTGTACAGACCGGCTGGGGACGGGCTGTCAGCAGTACAGACTGGCCGGGGACGGACTATCAGCTGTACAGACCGGCATGGGACGGGCTGTCAGCTGTACAGACCGGCTGGGGACGGGCTGTCAGCTGTACAGACCGGCTGTCAGTAGTACATACGTGCTGGGGACGGGCTGTCAGCTGTACAGACCGGCTGGGGACCGGCTGTCAGCTGTACAGACCGGCTGGGGACCAGCTGTCAGCTGTACAGATCGTCTGTCAGCTGTACAGACCGTCTTTCAGCTGTACAGATCGGCTGGGGACGGGCTGTCTGCTGTACAGACCGGCTGTCAGCTGTACAGACCGGCTGGGGACGGGCTGTCAGCTGTACAGACCAGCTGAAGGCCGGCTGTCAGATGTACAGGCCGGCTGGGGACGGGCTGTCAGCTATACAGACCGGCTGGGGAGAGGCTGTCAGCAGTACACACCGGATGTCAGCAATACAGACCGGCTGGGGACGGGCTGTCAGCAGTACAGACCGGCTGGGATGAGCTTTCAGCTGTACAGACCGACTGGGGACAGGCTGTCAGCTGTACAGACCGGCTGGGGACGGGCTGTCAGCTGTGCATGCCGGCTGGGGATGGGCTGTCAGCAGTACAGACCGGCTGGGGACGGACTGTCAGCTGTACAGACCGGCTGGGGACGGGCTGTCAGCTGTACAGACCGGCTGGAGACGGGCTGTCAGCTGTACAGACCGGCTGGGGACCGGCTGTCAGCTGTACAGACTGGCTGTCAGCAGTACAGACCGGCTGGGGACGGGCTGTCAGCTGTAGAGACCGGCTTTCAGCCATACAGACCGGAAGTCAGCTGTAAAGACTGGCTGTCAGCTGTACAGACCGGCTGTACAGACTGGCTGGAGACCGGCTGTCAGCTGTACAGACCGGCCAGGGACGGGCTGTCAGCTGTACAGACCGGCAGGGGACGGGCTGTCAGCAGTACAGACTGGCCGGGGACGGACTATCAGCTTTACAGACCGGCTGGGGACGGGCTGTCAGCTGTACAGACCGGCTGGGGTTGTGCTGTCAGATGTACAGACCGGCTGGGGACGGGCTGTCAACTGTGCATACCGGTTGGGGACCGGCTGTCAGCTGTACAGTCCGGATGGGGACCGGCTGTCAGCTGTACAGACCGGCTGTCAGCTGTACAGACCGTCTTTGAGCGGTACAGACCGGCTGGGGACGGGCTGTCAGCTGTACAGGCCGGCTGGGGATGGGCTGTCAGCAGTACAGACCGGCTGGGGACGGACTGTCAGCTGTACAGACCGGCTGGGGACGGGCTGTCAGCTGTACAGACCGGCTGGAGACGGACTGTCAGCTGTACAGACCGGCTGGGGACGGGCTGTCAGCTGTACAGGCCGGCTGGGCTTGGGCTGTCAGCTGTACAGACCGGCTGGAGACGGACTGTCAGCTGTACATACTGGCTGGGGACGGGCTGGCAGCTGTACAGACCGGCTGGGGACGGGCTGTCAGCAGTACAGACCGGCTGGGGACGGACTGTCAGCTGTACAGACCGGCTGGGGACGGGCTGTCAGCTGTACAGGCAGGCAAGGGACGGGCTGTCAGCAGTACAGACCGGCTAAGGAAAGCTGTCAGCTGTACAGACCGGCTGGGGACGGGCTGTCAGCAGTACAGACCGGCTGGAGACGTGATGTCAGCTGTACAGGCTGGCTGTCAGTAGTACATACCGGTTTCGGGACGGACTGTCAGCTGTACAGACCGGCTGGGGACCGGCTGCTAGCTGTACAGACCGGCTGGGGACGGGCTGTCAGCTGTAAAGACCGGCTGGGAACGGGCTGTCAGCTGTACAGACCGGCTGGGGATCGGCTGTCAGCAGTACACACCGGATGTCAGCAATACATACCGGCTGGGGACGGGCTGTCAGCAGTACAGACCGGCTGGGACGGGCTGTCAGCTGTACAGACCGACTGGGGACAGGCTGTCAGCTGTACAGACAAGATGGGGACGGGCTGTCAGCTGTGCATACCGGCTGGGGACGGGCTGTCAGCTGTACAGACCGGCTGGGGACGGGCTGTCAGCTGTAAAGACCGGCTGGGGACGGGCTGTCAGCTGTACAGACCGGCTGGAGACGGGCTGTCAGCTGTACAGACCGGCTGGGGACCGGCTGTCAGCTGTACAGACTGGCTGTCAGCAGTACAGACCGGCTGGGGACGGGCTGTCAGCTGTAGAGACCGGCTTTCAGCCATACAGACCGGAAGTCAGCTGTAAAGACTGGCTGTCAGCTGTACAGACCGGCTGTACAGACTGGCTGAAGACCGGCTGTCAGCCGTACAGACCGGCCATGGACGGGCTGTCAGCTGTACAGACCGGCAGGGGACGGGCTGTCAGCAGTACAGACTGGCCGGGGACGGACTATCAGCTGTACAGACCGGCTGGGGACGGGCTGTCAGCTGTACAGACCGGCTTGGGACGGGCTGACAGCTGCACAGACCGGATAGGGACGGGCTGTCAGCTGTACAGACAGGCTGGGGACGGGCTGTCAGCAGTAGAGACCGGCTGGAGACCGGCTGTCAGCTGTACAGACCGGCTGGGGACGGGCTGTCAGCTGTACAGACCGGCTGGGGATGGGCTCTCAGCAGTACACACCGGCTGTCAGCAGTACAGACCGGCTGGGGACGGACTGTATGCTGTACAGACCGTTTGGGGATGGGCTGTCAGCAGTACACACCGGCTGTCAGCTGTACAGACCGGCTGTCAGCTGTACAGACGGGCTGTCAGCTGTACTGACCGACTGTCAGCTGTACAGACCGGCTGTAAGCTGTACAGACCGGCTGGGAACCGGCTGCCAGCAGAACAAACCGGCTGTCAGCTGTACAGACCGGCTGGGGACGGACTGTCAGCAGTAGAGACCGGCTGGAGACCGGCTGTCAGCTGTACAGACCGGCTGGGGACGGGCTGTCAGCTGTACAGGCCGGATGGGAACGGGCTGTCAGCTGTACAGACCGGCTGGTGGACTGGCTGTCAGCTGTACAGACAAGCTGGGGACGGGCTGTCAGCTGTACAAACCGGCTGGGGACCGGCTGTCAGCTGTAAAGACCGGCTGGGGACGGGTTGTCAGCAGTACAGACCGGCTGGAGACGTGCTGTCATCTGTACAGGCTGGCTGTCAGTAGTACATACCGGTTTGGGGACGGACTGTCAGCTGTACAGACCGGCTGGGGACCGGCTGCCAGCTGTACAGACCGGCTGGGGACGGGCTGTCAGCTGTAAAGACCGGCTGGGAACGGGCTGTCAGCTGTACAGACCGGCTGGGGATGGGCTGTCAGCAGTACACACCGGATGTCAGCAATACATACCAGCTGGGGACTGGCTGTCAGCAGTACAGACCGGCTGGGACGGGCTGTCAGCTGTACAGACCGACTGGGGACAGGCTGTCAGCTGTACAGACCGGCTGGGGACGGGCTGTCAGCTGTGCATACCGGCTGGGGACGGGCTGTCAGCTGTACATACCGGCTGGGGACGGTCTGTCAGCTGTACAGACCGGCTGGGGACGGGCTGTCAGCTGTACAGACCGGCTGGAGACGGGCTGTCAGCTGTACAGACCGGCTGGGGACCGGCTGTCAGCTGTACAGACTGGCTGTCAGCAGTACAGACCGGCTGGGGACGGGCTGTCAGCTGTAGAGACCGGCTTTCAGCCATACAGACCGGAAGTCAGCTGTAAAGACTGGCTGTCAGCTGTACAGACCGGCTGTACAGACTGGCTGAAGACCGGCTGTCAGCTGTACAGACCGGCCATGGACGGGCTGTCAGCTGTACAGACCGGCAGGGGACAGGCTGTCAGCAGTACAGACTGGCCGGGGACGGACTATCAGCTGTACAGACCGGCTGGGGACGGGCTGTCAGCTGTACAGACCGGCTGGGGACGGGCTGTCAGATGTACAAACCGGCTGGGGACGGGCTGTCAACTGTGCATAAAGGCTGGGGACCGGCTGTCAGCTGTACAGTCCGGATGGGGACCGGCTGTCAGCTGTACAGACCGGCTGTCAGCTGTACAGACCGTCTTTCAGCGGTACAGACCGGCTGGGGACGGGCTGTCAGCTGTACAGACCGGCTGGGGACGGGCTGCCAGCTGTACAGACCGGCTGTCAGCTGTACAGACCGGCTGGGGACGGGGTGTCAGCTGTACAGACCGGCTGGGGGCGGGCTGTCAGCAGTACAGACCGGTTGGGGACGGACTGTCAGCTGTACAGACCAGCTGGGGACGGGCTGTCAGCTGTACAGACAGGTTGGGGACGGGCCGTCAGCTGTACCGACCGGCTGGGGACGGGCTGTCAGCAGTACAGACCGGCAGGTGACGGGCTGTCAGCTGTATAGACCGGCTGGGGACCGGCTGTCAGCTGTACAGACTGGCTGTTAGCAGTACAGACCGGCTGGGGACGGGCTGTCAGCTGTAGAGACCGGCTTTCAGCAATACAGACCGGCTGTCAGCTGTAAAGACCGGCTGTCAGCTGTACAGACCGGCAGAACATACTGGCTAGAGACCGGCTGTCAGCTGTACAGACCGGCCAGGGACGGGCTGTCAGCTGTACAGACTGGCTGGGGACGGGCTGTCAGCAGTAGAGACTGGCCCGGGACGGACTATCACCTGTACAGACCAGCTTGGGCCGGGCTGTCAGCTGTACAGACCGGCTGGGGACGGGCTGTCAGCTGTACAGACCGGCTGTCAGTAGTACAGACGTGCTGGGGACGGGCTGTCAGCTGTACAGACCGGCTCGGGACTGGCTGTCAGCTGTACAGACCGGCTGGGGACCGGCTGTCAGCTGTACAGACCGACTGTCCGCTGTACAGACTGTCTTTCAGCTTTACAGATCGGCTGGGGACGGGCTGTCTGCTGTACAGACCGGCTGGGGACGGGCTGTCAGCTGTACAGACCGGCTGGAGACGGGCTGTCAGCTGTACAGACTGGCTGTCAGTAGTACAGACGTGCTGGGGACGGGCTGTCAGCTGTACAGACCGGCTCGGGACTGGCTGTCAGCTGTACAGACCAGCTGAGGACCGGCTGTCAGATGTACAGACCGGCTGGGGACGGGCTGTCAGCTGTACAGACCGACTGGGGACGGGCTGTCAACTGTACAGACCTGCTACGGACGGGCTGTCAGCAGTACAAACCGGCTGGAGACGGACTGTCAGCTGTACAGACCGGCTGGGGACATGCTGTCAGCTGTACAGACCGACTGGGGACAGGCTGTCAGCTGTACAGACCGGCTGGGGACGGGCTGTCAGCTGTGCATACCGGCTGGGGAAGGGCTGTCAGCTGTACAGACCGGCTGGAGAAGGGCTGTCAGCTGTACAGACCGGCTGGGGACGGGCTGTCAGCTGTACAGACCGGCTGGAGACGGGCTGTCAGCTGTACAGACCAGCTGAGGACCGGCTGTCAGAGGTACAGACCGGCTGGGGACGGGCTGTCAGCTGTACAGACCGACTGGGGACGGGCTGTCAACTGTACAGACCTGCTACGGACGGGCTGTCAGCAGTACAAACCGGCTGGAGACGGACTGTCAGCTGTACAGACCGGCTGGGGACAGGCTGTCAGCTGTACAGACCGACTGGGGACAGGCTGTCAGCTGTACAGACCGGCTGGGGACGGGCTGTCAGCTGTGCATACCGGCTGGGGAAGGGCTGTCAGCTGTACAGACCGGCTGGAGAAGGGCTGTCAGCTGTACAGACCGGCTGGGGACGGGCTGTCAGCTGTACAGACTGGCTGGGGACCGGCTGTCAGCTGTACAGACTGGCTGTCAGCAGTACATACCGGCTGGGGACGGGCTGTCGGCTGTAGAGACCGGCTTTCAGCTATACAGACCGGCTGTCAGCTGTAAAGACTGGCTGTCAGCTGTACAGACCGGCTAAACAGACTGGCGGAGACCGCCTGTCAGCTGTACAGACCGGCCAGGGACGGGCTGTCAGCTGTACAGACCGGCAGGGGACGGGGTGTCAGCAGTACAGACTGGCCGGGGACGGACTATCAGCTGTACAGACCGGCTGGGGACGGGCTGTCAGCTGTACAGACCGGCTGGGGACGGGCTGTCAGCTGTACAGACCGGCTGTGGACGGGCTGTCAGCTGTGCATACCGGCTGGGGACGGGCTGTCAGCTGTACAGACCGGCTGGGGACCGGCTGTCAGCTGTACAGACCGGCTGGGGACGGGCTGTCAGCAGTACAGACTGGCCGGGGACGGACTATCAGCTGTACAGACCGGCATGGGACGGGCTGTCAGCTGTACAGACCGGCTGGGGACGGGCTGTCAGCTGTACAGACCGGCTGTCAGTAGTACATACGTGCTGGGGACGGGCTGTCAGCTGTACAGACCGGCTGGGGACCGGCTGTCAGCTGTACAGACCGGCTGGGGACCAGCTGTCAGCTGTACAGATCGTCTGTCAGCTGTACAGACCGTCTTTCAGCTGTACAGATCGGCTGGGGACGGGCTGTCTGCTGTACAGACCGGCTGTCAGCTGTACAGACCGGCTGGGGACGGGCTGTCAGCTGTACAGACCAGCTGAAGGCCGGCTGTCAGATGTACAGGCCGGCTGGGGACGGGCTGTCAGCTATACAGACCGGCTGGGGAGAGGCTGTCAGCAGTACACACCGGATGTCAGCAATACAGACCGGCTGGGGACGGGCTGTCAGCAGTACAGACCGGCTGGGATGAGCTTTCAGCTGTACAGACCGACTGGGGACAGGCTGTCAGCTGTACAGACCGGCTGGGGACGGGCTGTCAGCTGTGCATGCCGGCTGGGGATGGGCTGTCAGCAGTACAGACCGGCTGGGGACGGACTGTCAGCTGTACAGACCGGCTGGGGACGGGCTGTCAGCTGTACAGACCGGCTGGAGACGGGCTGTCAGCTGTACAGACCGGCTGGGGACCGGCTGTCAGCTGTACAGACTGGCTGTCAGCAGTACAGACCGGCTGGGGACGGGCTGTCAGCTGTAGAGACCGGCTTTCAGCCATACAGACCGGAAGTCAGCTGTAAAGACTGGCTGTCAGCTGTACAGACCGGCTGTACAGACTGGCTGGAGACCGGCTGTCAGCTGTACAGACCGGCCAGGGACGGGCTGTCAGCTGTACAGACCGGCAGGGGACGGGCTGTCAGCAGTACAGACTGGCCGGGGACGGACTATCAGCTTTACAGACCGGCTGGGGACGGGCTGTCAGCTGTACAGACCGGCTGGGGTTGTGCTGTCAGATGTACAGACCGGCTGGGGACGGGCTGTCAACTGTGCATACCGGTTGGGGACCGGCTGTCAGCTGTACAGTCCGGATGGGGACCGGCTGTCAGCTGTACAGACCGGCTGTCAGCTGTACAGACCGTCTTTGAGCGGTACAGACCGGCGGGGGACGGGCTGTCAGCTGTACAGGCCGGCTGGGGATGGGCTGTCAGCAGTACAGACCGGCTGGGGACGGACTGTCAGCTGTACAGACCGGCTGGGGACGGGCTGTCAGCTGTACAGACCGGCTGGAGACGGACTGTCAGCTGTACAGACCGGCTGGGGACGGGCTGTCAGCTGTACAGGCCGGCTGGGCTTGGGCTGTCAGCTGTACAGACCGGCTGGAGACGGACTGTCAGCTGTACATACTGGCTGGGGACGGGCTGGCAGCTGTACAGACCGGCTGGGGACGGGCTGTCAGCAGTACAGACCGGCTGGGGACGGACTGTCAGCTGTACAGACCGGCTGGGGACGGGCTGTCAGCTGTACAGGCCGGCAAGGGACGGGCTGTCAGCAGTACAGACCGGCTAAGGAAAGCTGTCAGCTGTACAGACCGGCTGGGGACGGGCTGTCAGCTGTACAGACCGGCTGGGGACGGGCTATCAGCTGCACAGACTGGCTGGGGACGGGCTGTCAGCAGTACAGACCGACCGGAGACGGACTGTCAGCTTTACAGACCGGTTGGGGACGGGCTGTCAGCTGTACAGACCGGCTATCAGTAGTACATACCGGCTGGGGACGGGCTGTCAACTGTACAGACCGACTGGAGACCGGCTGTCAGCTGTACAGGCCGGCTTGGGACGGACTGTCAGCTGTACAGACTGGCTGGGGACGGGCTGTCAGCTGTACAGATCGGCTATCAGTAGTACAGACGGGCTGGGGACGGGCTGTCAGCTGTACAGACCGGCTGGGGACCGGCTGTCAGCTGTACAGACAGGCTTGGGACTGGCTGTCAGCTGTACGTACCGGCTGTCAGCTGTACAGACTGGCTAGGGACGGGCTGTCAGCTGTACAGACCGGCTGGAGACCGGCTGTCAGCTGTACAGACCGGCTGGGGACGGACTGTCAGCTGTACAGACCGGCTGGGGACGGGCTGTCAGCAGTACAGACCGGCTGTCAGCTGTACAGACCGGCTGGAGACGGACTGTCAGCTGTACAGACCCGCTGGGGACGGGCTGTCAGCTGTACAGGCCGGCTGGGGACGGGCTGTCAGCTGTACAGACCGGCTGGAGACGGACTGTCAGCTCTACATACCGGCTGGGGACGGGCTGTTCGCTGTGCATACCGGTTGGGACAGGCTGTCAGCAGTACAGACCGGCTGGACACGGACTGTCAGCTGTACAGACCGGCCCGGCTGGAGACGGGCTGTCAGCAGTACAGACCGGCTGGGGACGGACTTGTCAGCTGTTCAGACCGGTTTGGGATGGGCTGTCAGCAGTACACACCGGCTGTCAGCAGTACAGACCGGCTGGGGATGGGCTGTCAGCAGTACAGACCGGCTGGGGACGGGCTGTCAGCTGTACAGACCGGCTGTCAGCTGCACACACCGACTGGGGACGGGCTGCCAGCTGTATAGACCGGCTGGGAACGGGCTGTCAGTTGTACAGACCAGCTGGGGACGGGCTGTCAGCTGTACAGGCCAGCTGGGGAAAGGCTGTCAGTTGTACAGGCCGGCTGGGGACGGGCTGTCAGCTGTACAGACCGGCTGGGGACGGGCTGTCAGCTGTACATTCCGGCTGAAGACGGGCTGTCAGCTGTAAAGACAGGATAAGGACGAACTGTCAGCAGTAGAGACCAGCTGGAGACCGGCTGTCGGCTGTACAGGCTGGCTGGGGACGGACTGTCAGCTGTACAGACCGGCTGGGGGCGGGCTATCAGCTGTACAGACCAGCTTGGGACGGGCTGTCAGCTGCACAGACCGGCTGGGGACGGGCTGTCAGCTGTACAGACAGGCTGGGGACGGGCTGTCAGCAGTAGAGACCGGCTGGAGACCGGCTGTCAGCTGTACAGACCGGCTGGGGACGTGCTGTCAGCTGTACAGACCGGCTGGGGATGGGCTCTCAGCAGTACACACCGGCTGTCAGCTGTACAGACCGGCTGTCAGCTGTACAGACGGGCTGTCAGCTGTACTGACCGACTGTCGGCTGTACAGACCGGCTGTAAGCTGTACAGACCGGCTGGGAACCGGCTGCCAGCAGAACAAACCGGCTGTCAGCTGTACAGACCGGCTGGGGACGGACTGTCAGTTGTACAGACCGGCTGGGGACGGGCTGTCAGCTGTACAGGCCGGATGGGAACGGGCTGTCAGCTGTACAGACCGGCTGGTGGACTGGCTGTCAGCTGTACAGACAAGCTGGGGACGGGCTGTCAGCTGTACAAACCGGCTGGGGACCGGCTGTCAGCTGTAAAGACCGGCTGGGGACGGGCTGTCAGCAGTACAGACCGGCTGGAGACGTGATGTCAGCTGTACAGGCTGGCTGTCAGTAGTACATACCGGTTTGGGGACGGACTGTCAGCTGTACAGACCGGCTGGGGACCGGCTGTCAGCTGTAAAGACCGGCTGGGAACGGGCTGTCAGCTGTACAGACTGGCTGGGGATCGGCTGTCAGCAGTACACACCGGATGTCAGCAATACATACCGGCTGGGGACGGGCTGTCAGCAGTACAGACCGGCTGGGACGGGCTGTCAGCTGTACAGACCGACTGGGGACAGGCTGTCAGCTGTACAGACCAGATGGGGACGGGCTGTCAGCTGTGCATACCGGCTGGGGACGGGCTGTCAGCTGTACAGACCGGCTGGGGACGGGCTGTCAGCTGTACAGACCGGCTGGGGACGGGCTGTCAGCTGTACAGACCGGCTGGAGACGGGCTGTCAGCTGTACAGACCGGCTGGGGACCGGCTGTCAGCTGTACAGACTGGCTGTCAGCAGTACAGACCGGCTTTGGACGGGCTGTCAGCTGTAGAGACCGGCTTTCAGCCATACAGACCGGAAGTCAGCTGTAAAGACTGGCTGTCAGCTGTACAGACCGGCTGTACAGACTGGCTGAAGACCGGCTGTCAGCCGTACAGACCGGCCATGGACGGGCTGTCAGCTGTACAGACCGGCAGGGGACGGGCTGTCAGCAGTACAGACTGGCCGGGGACGGACTATCAGCTGTACAGACCGGCTGGGGACGGGCTGTCAGCTGTACAGACCGGCTGGGGACGGGCTGTCAGATGTACAAACCGGCTGGGGACGGGCTGTCAACTGTGCATACCGGCTGGGGACCGGCTGTCAGCTGTACAGTCCGGATGGGGACCGGCTGTCAGCTGTACAGACCGGCTGTCAGCTGTACAGACCGTCTTTCAGCGGTACAGACCGGCTGGGGACGGGCTGTCAGCTGTACAGACCGGCTGGGGACGGGCTGCCAGTTGTACAGACCGGCTGTCAGCTGTACAGACCGGCTGGGGACGGGGTGTCAGCTGTACAGACCGGCTGGGGGCGGGCTGTCAGCAGTACAGACCGGTTGGGGACGGACTGTCAGCTGTACAGACCAGCTGGGGACGGGCTGTCAGCTGTACAGACCGGTTGGGGACGGGCCGTCAGCTGTACCGACCGGCTGGGGACGGGCTGTCAGCTGTACAGACAGGCAGGTGACGGGCTGTCAGCTGTATAGACCGGCTGGGGACCGGCTGTCAGCTGTACAGACTGGCTGTTAGCAGTACAGACCGGCTGGGGACGGGCTGTCAGCTGTAGAGACCGGCTTTCAGCTATACAGACCGGCTGTCAACTGTAAAGACCGGCTGTCAGCTGTACAGACCGGCAGAACATACTGGCTAGAGACCGGCTGTCAGCTGTACAGACCGGCCAGGGACGGGCTGTCAGCTGTACAGACCGGCTGGGGACGGGCTGTCAGCAGTAGAGACTGGCCCGGGACGGACTATCACCTGTACAGACCAGCTTGGGACGGGCTGTCAGCTGTACAGACCGGCTGGGGACGGGCTGTCAGATGTACAGACCGGCTGTCAGTAGTACAGACGTGCTGGGGACGGGCTGCCAGCTGTATAGATCGGCTGGGGACGGGCTGTCTGCTGTACAGACCGGCTGGGGACGGGCTGTCAGCTGTACAGACCAGCTGAGGACCGGCTGTCAGATGTACAGACCGGCTGGGGACGGGCTGTCAGCTGTACAGACCGACTGGGGACGGGCTGTCAACTGTACAGACCTGCTACGGACGGGCTGTCAGCAGTACAAACCGGCTGGAGACGGACTGTCAGCTGTACAGACCGGCTGGGGACAGGCTGTCAGCTGTACAGACCGACTGGGGACAGGCTGTCAGCTGTACAGACCGGCTGGGGACGGGCTGTCAGCTGTGCATACCGGCTGGGGAAGGGCTGTCAGCTGTACAGACCGGCTGGAGAAGGGCTGTCAGCTGTACAGACCGGCTGGGGACGGGCTGTCAGCTGTACAGACCGGCTGGAGACGGGCTGTCAGCTGTACAGACCGGCTGGGGACCGGCTGTCAGCTGTACAGACTGGCTGTCAGCAGTACATACCGGCTGGGGACGGGCTGTCGGCTGTAGAGACCGGCTTTCAGCTATACAGACCGGCTGTCAGCTGTAAAGACTGGCTGTCAGCTGTACAGACCGGCTAAACAGACTGGCGGAGACCGGCTGTCAGCTGTACAGACCGGCCAGAGACGGGCTGTCAGCTGTACAGACCGGCAGGGGACGGGATGTCAGCAGTACAGACTGGCCGGGGACGGACTATCAGCTGTACAGACCGGCTGGGGACGGGCTGTCAGCTGTACAGACCGGCTGGGGACGGGCTGTCAGCTGTACAGACCGGCTGTGGACGGGCTGTCAGCTGTGCATACCGGCTGGGGACGGGCTGTCAGCTGTACAGACCGGCTGGGGACCGGCTGTCGGCTGTACAGACCGGCTGGGAACGGGCTGTCAGCAGTACAGACTGGCCGGGGACGGACTATCAGCTGTACAGACCGGCATGGGATGGGCTGTCAGCTGTACAGACCGGCTGGGGACGGGCTGTCAGCTGTACAGACCGGCTGTCAGTAGTACATACGTGCCTGGGACGGGCTGTCAGCTGTACAGACCGACTGGGGACCGGCTGTCAGCTGTACAGACCGGCTGGGGACCGGCTGTCAGCTGTACAGATCGTCTGTCAGCTGTACAGACCGTCTTTCAGCTGTACAGATCGGCTGGGGACGGGCTGTCTGCTGTACAGACCGGCTGTCAGCTGTACAGACCGGCTGAGGACGGGCTGTCAGCTGTACAGACCAGCTGAAGGCCGGCTGTCAGATGTACAGGCCGGCTGGGGACGGGCTGTCAGCTATACAGACCGGCTGGGGAGGGGCTGTCAGCAGTACACACCGGATGTAAGCAATACAGACCGGCTGGGGACGGGCTGTCAGCAGTACAGACCGGCTGGGATGAGCTGTCAGCTGTACAGACCGACTGGGGACAGGCTGTCAGCTGTACAGACCTTCTGGGGAGGGGCTGTCATCTGTGCATACCGGCTGGGGATGGGCTGTCAGCAGTACAGACCGGCTGGGGACGGACTGTCAGCTGTACAGACCGGCTGGGGACGGGCTGTCAGCTGTACAGACCGGCTGGAGACGGGCTGTCAGCTGTACAGACCGGCTGGGGACCGGCTGTCAGCTGTACAGACTGGCTGTCAGCAGTACAGACTGGCTGGGGACGGGCTGTCAGCTGTAGAGACCGGCTTTCAGCCATACAGACCGGAAGTCAGCTGTAAAGACTGTCTGTCAGCTGTACAGACCGGCTGTACAGACTGGCTGGAGACCGGCTGTCAGCTGTACAGACCGGCCAGGGACGGGCTGTCAGCTGTACAGACCGGCAGGGGACGGGCTGTCAGCAGTACAGACTGGCCGGGGACGGACTATCAGCTGTACAGACCGGCTGGGGACGGGCTGTCAGCTGTACAGACCGGCTGGGGTTGTGCTGTCAGATGTACAGACCAGCTGGGGACGGGCTGTCAACTGTGCATACCGGTTGGGGACCGGCAGTCAGCTGTACAGTCCGGATGGGGACCGGCTGTCAGCTGTACAGACCGGCTGTCAGCTGTACAGACCGTCTTTGAGCGGTACAGACCGGCTGGGGACGGGCTGTCAGCTGTACAGACCGGCTGTCAGCTGTACAGACCGGCTGGGGACGGGGTGTCAGCTGTACAGACCGGCTGGGGACGGGCTGTCAGCTGTACAGACCGGCTGGGGACGGGCTGTCAGCTGTACAGTCCGGCTGGAGACGGGCTGTCAGCTGTACAGACCGGCTGGGGACCGGCTGTCAGCTGTACAGACTGGCTGTCAGCAGTACAGACTGGCTGGGGACGGGCTGTCAGCTGTACAGACCGGCTGGGGATCGGCTGTCAGCAGTACACAGCGGATGTCAGCAATACATACCGGCTGGGGACGGGCTGTCAGCAGTACAGACCGGCTGGGACGGGCTGTCAGCTGTACAGACCGACTGGGGACAGGCTATCAGCTGTACAGACCGGCTGGGGACGGGCTGTCTGCTGTGCATACCGGCTGGGGATGGGCTGTCAGCAGTACAGACCGGCTGGGGACGGACTGTCAGCTGTACAGACCGGCTGGGGACCGGCTGTCGGCTGTACAGACCGGCTGGGGACGGGCTGTCAGCTGTACAGACCAGCTGTCAGCTGCACAGACCGACTGGGGACGGGCTGCCAGCTGTATAGACCGGCAGGGGACGGGCTGTCAGTTGTACAGACCAGCTGGGGAACGGCTGTCAGCTGTACAGGCCAGCTGGGGAAAGGCTGTCAGTTGTACAGGCCTGCTGGGGACGGGCTGTCAGCTGTACAGACCGGCTGGGGACGGGCTGTCAGCTGTACATTCCGGCTGAAGACGGGCTGTCAGCTGTAAAGACAGGATAAGGACGAACTGTCAGCAGTAGAGACCAGCTGGAGACCGGCTGTCAGCTGTACAGGCTGGCTGGGGACGGACTGTCAGCTGTACAGACCGGCTTGGGGCGGGCTGTCAGCTGTACAGACCGGCTTGGGACGGGCTGTCAGCTGCACAGACCGGCTGGGGACGGGCTGTCAGCTGTACAGACAGGCTGGGGACGGGCTGTCAGCAGTAGAGACCGGCTGGAGACCGGCTGTCAGCTGTACAGACCAGCTGGGGACGGGCTGTCAGCTGTACAGACCGGCTGGGGATGGGCTCTCAGCAGTACACACCGGCGTTCAGCAGTACAGACCGGCTGGGGACGGACTGTCTGCTGTACAGACCGTTTGGGGATGGGCTGTCAGCAGTACACACCGGCTGTCAGCTGTACAGACCGGCTGTCAGCTGTACAGACGGGCTGTCAGCTGTACTGACCGACTGTCAGCTGTACAGACCAGCTGTAAGCTGTACAGACCGGCTGGGAACCGGCTGCCAGCAGAACAAACCGGCTGTCAGCTGTACAGACCGGCTGGGGACGGACTGTCAGCTGTACAGACCGGCTGGGGACGGGCTGTCAGCTGTACAGGCCGGATGGGAACGGGCTGTCAGCTGTACAGACCGGCTGGTGGACTGGCTGTCAGCTGTACAGACAAGCTGGGGACGGGCTGTCAGCTGTACAAACCGGCTGGGGACCGGCTGTCAGCTGTAAAGACCGGCTGGGGACGGGTTGTCAGCAGTACAGACCGGCTGGAGACGTGCTGTCATCTGTACAGGCTGGCTGTCAGTAGTACATACCGGTTTGGGGACGGACTGTCAGCTGTACAGACCGGCTGGGGACGGGCTGTCAGCTGTACAGACCGGCTGGGGTTGTGCTGTCAGATGTACAGACCGGCTGGGGACGGGCTGTCAACTGTGCATACCGGTTGGGGACCGGCTGTCAGCTGTACAGTCCGGATGGGGACCGGCTGTCAGCTGTACAGACCGGCTGTCAGCTGTACAGACCGTCTTTGAGCGGTACAGACCGGCTGGGGACGGGCTGTCAGCTGTACAGGCCGGCTGGGGATGGGCTGTCAGCAGTACAGACCGGCTGGGGACGGACTGTCAGCTGTACAGACCGGCTGGGGACGGGCTGTCAGCTGTACAGACCGGCTGGAGACGGACTGTCAGCTGTACAGACCGGCTGGGGACGGGCTGTCAGCTGTACAGGCCGGCTGGGCTTGGGCTGTCAGCTGTACAGACCGGCTGGAGACGGACTGTCAGCTGTACATTCTGGCTGGGGACGGGCTGGCAGCTGTACAGACCGGCTGGGGACGGGCTGTCAGCAGTACAGACCGGCTGGGGACGGACTGTCAGCTGTACAGACCGGCTGGGGACGGGCTGTCAGCTGTACAGGCCGGCAAGGGACGGGCTGTCAGCAGTACAGACCGGCTAAGGAAAGCTGTCAGCTGTACAGACCGGCTGGGGACGGGCTGTCAGCTGTACAGACCAGCTGGGGACGGGCTATCAGCTGTACAGACTGGCTGGGGACGGGCTGTCAGCAGTACAGACCGACCGGAGACGGACTGTCAGCTTTACAGACCGGTTGGGGACGGGCTGTCAGCTGTACAGACCGGCTATCAGTAGTACATACCGGCTGGGGACGGGCTGTCAGCTGTACAGACCGACTGGAGACCGGCTGTCAGCTGTACAGGCCGGCTTGGGACGGACTGTCAGCTGTACAGACTGGCTGGGGACGGGCTGTCAGCTGTACAGATCGGCTATCAGTAGTACAGACGGGCTGGGGACGGGCTGTCAGCTGTACAGACCGGCTGGGGACCGGCTGTCAGCTGTACAGACAGTCTTGGGACTGGCTGTCAGCTGTACGTACCGGCTGTCAGCTGTACAGACTGGCTAGGGACGGGCTGTCAGCTGTACAGACCGGCTGGAGACCGGCTGTCAGCTGTACAGACCGGCTGGGGACGGACTGTCAGTTGTACAGACCGGCTGGGGACGGGCTGTCAGCAGTACAGACCGGCTGTCAGTTGTACAGACCGGCTGGAGACGGACTGTCAGCTGTACAGACCCGCTGGGGACGGGCTGTCAGCTGTACAGGCCGGCTGGGGACGGGCTGTCAGCTGTACATACCGGCTGGAGACGGACTGTCAGCTCTACATACCGGCTGGGCACGGGCTGTTCGCTGTGCATACCGGTTGGGACAGGCTGTCAGCAGTACAGACCGGCTGGACACGGACTGTCAGCTGTACAGACCGGCCCGGCTGGAGACGGGCTGTCAGCAGTACAGACCGGCTGGGGACGGACTGTCAGCTGTTCAGACCGGCTTGGGATGGGCTGTCAGCAGTACACACCGGCTGTCAGCAGTACAGACCGGCTGGGGATGGGCTGTCAGCAGTACAGACCGGCTGGGGACGGGCTGTCAGCTGTACAGCCCGGCTGGGGACGGGCTGTCAGCTGTACAGACCGGCTGGGGACGGGCTGTCAGCTGTACAGACCGGCTGTAGACGGGCTGTCAGCTGTACAGACCGGCTGGGGACCGGCTGTCAGCTGTGCAGACTGGCTGTCAGCAGTACAGACCGGCTGGGGACGGGCTGTCAGCTGTAGAGACCGGCTTTCAGCCATACAGACCGGAAGTCAGCTGTAAAGACTGGCTGTCAGCTGTACAGACCGGCTGTACAGACTGGCTGAAGACCGGCTGTCAGCTGTACAGACCGGCCATGGACGGGCTGTCAGCTGTACAGACCGGCAGGGGACAGGCTGTCAGCAGTACAGACTGGCCGGGGACGGACTATCAGCTGTACAGACCGGCTGGGGACGGGCTGTCAGCTGTACAGACCGGCTGGGGACGGGCTGTCAGATGTACAAACCGGCTGGGGACGGGCTGTCAACTGTGCATACCGGCTGGGGACCGGCTGTCAGCGGTACAGTCCGGATGCGGACCGGCTGTCAGCTGTACAGACCGGCTGTCAGCTGTACAGACCGTCTTTCAGCGGTACAGACCGGTTGGGGACGGGCTGTCAGCTGTACAGACCGGCTGGGGACGGGCTGCCAGCTGTACAGACCGGCTGTCAGCTGTACAGACCGGCTGGGGACGGGGTGTCAGCTGTACAGACCGGCTGGGGGCGGGCTGTCAGCAGTACAGACCGGTTGGAGACGGACTGTCAGCTGTACAGACCAGCTGGGGACGGGCTGTCAGCTGTACAGACCGGTTGGGGACGGGCCGTCAACTGTACCGACCGGCTGGGGACGGGCTGTCAGCTGTGCAGACCGGCAGGTGACGGGCTGTCAGCTGTATAGACCAGCTGGGGACCGGCTGTCAGCTGTACAGACTGGCTGTTAGCAGTACAGACCGGCTGGGGACGGGCTGTCAGCTGTAGAGACCGGCTTTCAGCTATACAGACCGGCTGTCAGCTGTAAAGACCGGCTGTCAGCTGTACAGACCGGCAGAACATACTGGCTAGAGACCGGCTGTCAGCTGTACAGACCGGCCAGGGACGGGCTGTCAGCTGTACAGACTGGCTGGGGACGGGCTGTCAGCAGTAGAGACTGGCCCGGGACGGACTATCACCTGTACAGACCAGCTTGGGACGGGCTGTCAGCTGTACAGACCGGCTGGGGACGGGCTGTCAGCTGTACAGACCGGCTGTCAGTAGTACAGACGTGCTGGGGACGGGCTGTCAGCTGTACAGACCGGCTCGGGACTGGCTGTCAGCTGTACAGACCGGCTGGGGACCGGCTGTCAGCTGTACAGACCGACTGTCCCCTGTACAGACCGTCTTTCAGCTTTACAGATCGGCTGGGGACGGGCTGTCTGCTGTACAGACCGGCTGGGGACGGGCTGTCAGCTGTACAGACCAGCTGAGGACCGGCTGTCAGATGTACAGACCGGCTGGGGACGGGCTGTCAGCTGTACAGACCGACTGGGGACGGGCTGTCAACTGTATAGACCTGCTACGGACGGGCTGTCAGCAGTACAAACCGGCTAAAGACGGACTGTCAGCTGTACAGACCGGCTGGGGACAGGCTGTCAGCTGTACAGACCGACTGGGGACAGGCTGTCAGCTGTACAGACCGGCTGGGGACGGGCTGACAGCTGTGCATACCGGCTGGGGAAGGGCTGTCAGCTGTACAGACCGGCTGGAGAAGGGCTGTCAGCTGTACAGACCGGCTGGGGACGGGCTGTCAGCTGTACAGACCGGCTGGAGACGGGCTGTCAGCTGTACAGACTGGCTGGGGACCGGCTGTCAGCTGTACAGACTGGCTGTCAGCAGTACATACCGGCTGGGGACGGGCTGTCGGCTGTAGAGACCGGCTTTCAGCTATACAGACCGGCTGTCAGCTGTAAAGACTGGCTGTCAGCTGTACAGACCGGCTAAACAGACTGGCGGAGACCGGCTGTCAGCTGTACAGACCGGCCAGGGACGGGCTGTCAGCTGTACAGCCCGGCAGGGGACGGGATGTCAGCAGTACAGACTGGCCGGGGACGGACTATCAGCTGTACAGACCGGCTGGGGACGGGCTGTCAGCTGTACAGACCGGCTGGGGACGGGCTGTCAGCTGTACAGACCGGCTGTGGACGGGCTGTCAGCTGTGCATACCGGCTGGGGACGGGCTGTCAGCTGTACAGACCGGCTGGGGACCGGCTGTCAGCTGTACAGACCGGCTGGGGACGGGCTGTCAGCAGTACAGACTGGCCGGGGACGGACTATCAGCTGTACAGACCGGCATGGGACGGGCTGTCAGCTGTACAGACCGGCTGAGGACCGGCTGTCAGCTGCACAGACCGGCTGGGGACGACGGGCTGTCAGCTGTTCATACCGGCTGGGGACGGGCTGTCAGCTGTACAGACGGGCTGTCAGCGGAACAGACCGGCTGGGGACGGGCTGTCAGCTGTACAGACCGGCTGGAAACGGGCTGTCAGCTGTACAGACTGGCTGGGGACGGGCTGTCAGCTGCACAGACCGGCTGTCAGCTGTACATACCGGCTGGGGACGGGCTGTCAGCTGTACAGACCGGCTGGGAACGGGCTGTCAGCAGTACAGACTGCTGGGGACGGCATTTGAGCAGTACAGACCGGCTGGGGACGGGCTGTCAGCTGTACAGACCGGCTGAGAACGAGCTGTCAGCAGTACAGACCGGCTGGGGACGGGCTTCCAGCGGTACAGACCGGCTGGGGACGGGCTGTCAGGGGTACAGACCGGCTGGGGACGGGCTGTCAGCGGTACAGACCGGCTAGGGACGGGCTGTCAGCTGTACAGACGGGCTGTCAGCTGTACAGACTGGCTGGGGACGGGCTGTCAGCTGTACAGACCGGCTGGGGACGGGCTGTCAGTTGTACAGACCGGCTGGGGACGGGCTGTCAGCTGTACAGACCGGCTGGGGAAGGGATGTCAGCTGTACAGACCGGCTGGGGACCAGCTGTCAGCTGTATAGACTGGCTGTCAGCAGTACAGACCGGCTGGGGACGGGCTGTCAGTTGTACAGACCGGCTGTCAGCTGTACAGACCGGCTGTACAGACCGGCTGGAGACCGGCTGTCAGCTGTACAGACCGGCTGGGGACGGGCTGTCAGCTGTACAGACTGGCTGGGGACGGGCTGTCAGCTGTACCGACCAGCTGGGGACGGGCTGTCACCAGTACATACCGGCTGGGGACGGACTGTCAGCTGTACAGACCGGCTTATTATTAAACTGTACGATTGTCGCTCGTGCTAATTCACTATGGTTGTTTATACTTACAAAACAAAATATATATAAAAGGTATGATGAAACGAAAGCTACATTTAGTTACATACACAGTTACATACACAAAGTAGCAAGCTGCGCGTGTGTGTGCCGGTTGATGGCGGGGTCCTTTTCCCTGATCAGGATAGCCTCGAGGGCCACCAGTCGTCGCCAGTCAGCTCTCGTGAGGATGGACGTGTTGGCCACGATCTCTTGCCGGGTCAGTCGGGTGTCATGCTTCGCCTGAGTATGCTGCTGGGGTCCTCCGTTCTGTAGATGCATAGTCAGGCGCCGGGACAGGGTCGTGGTGGTGTAGCCGATGTATCCACTTGTGGGTCCACAGCACCACCAAGGCGCCGTTCCGCTGTCCACAAGGCCAGCTCTACTATCAGACAGACGGCATCGCAATGGGGTCTCCGCTCGGCGTACTCTTCGCCCAGGCATTCATGGCGGCAGTGGAGGAGGTTCTGACTGAAAGCAGCGTGAAGCCAGACCTGTACTGCCGGTATGTTGATGACATCCTGGTGGAAGTCAGCGACACGGCATCCCTACAGCAGCTGAAGTCGCGCCTGGAGGAGGTCTCCGGCCTGAGCTTCACTGTCGAAGACAGCATAGCAAACAACATCAGCTTTCTTGATGTATCCATCGACGTTACAGACAACAACTACATCACCAGCGCCTACCGCAAGCCGACCGACCAGGGGAGGTGCTTGCAGCAGTAGAGACCGGCTGGGGACGGACTGTCAGCTTACAGACCGGCTGGGCACGGGCTGTCAGCTGTACAGACCGGCTGGGGACGGGCTGTCAGCTGTACAGACCGGCTGGGGACGGGCTGTCAGCTGTACAGACCGACTGGGGACGGGTTGTCAGCTGTACATACCGGCTGGGGACGGGCTGTCAGCTGTACAGACCGGCTGGACACCGGCTGTCAGCTATACAGACTGGCTGTCAGCAGTACAGACCGGCTGGGGACAAGCTGTCAGCTGTACAAACCGGCTGTCAGCTGTACAGACCGGCTGTCAGCTGTACATACCGGATGTCAGCTGTAAAGACCGGCTGTCAGCTGTACAGACCGGCTGTACAGACTGGCTGGAGACCGGCTGTCAGCTGTACAGACCGGCTGGAGACGGGCTGTCAGCTGTACAGACCGACTGGGGACGGGCTGTCAGCTGTACAGACCGGCTGGGGACGGGCTGTCAGCTGTGCATACCGGCTGGGGAAGGGCTGTCAGCTGTACAGACCGGCAAGAGAAGGGCTGTCAGCTGTACAGACCGGCTGGGGACGGGCTGTCAGCTGTACAGACCGGCTGGAGACGGGCTGTCAGCTGTACAGACCGGATGGGGACCGGCTGTCAGCTGTACAGACTGGCTATCAGCAGTACATACCGGCTGGGGACGGGCTGTCAGCTGTAGAGACCGGCTTTCAGCTATACAGACCGGCTGTAAGCTGTAAAGACTGGCTGTCAGCTGTACAGACCGGCTAAACAGACTGGCGGAGACCGGCTGTCAGCTGTACAGACCGGCCAGGGACGGTCTGTCAGCTGAACAGACCGGCAGGGGACGGGATGTCAGCAGTACAGACTGGCCGGGGACGGACTATCAGCTGTACAGACCGGCTGGGGACGGGCTGTCAGCTGTACAGACCGGCTGGGGACGGGCTGTCAGCTGAACAGACCGGCTGTGGACGGGCTGTCAGCTGTGCATACCGGCTGGGGACGGGCTGTCAGCTGTACAGACCGGCTGGGGACCGGCTGTCAGCTGTACAGACCGGCTGGGGACGGGCTGTCAGCAGTACAGACTGGCCGGGGACGGACTATCATCTGTACAGACCGGCATGGGACGGGCTGTCAGCTGTACAGACCGGCTGGGGACGGGCTGTCAGCTGTACAGACCGGCTTTCAGTAGTACATACGTGCTGGGGACGGGCTGTCAGCTGTACAGACCGGCTGGGGACCGGCTGTCAGCTGTACAGACCGGCTGGGGACCGGCTGTCAGCTGTACAGATCGTCTGTCAGCTGTACAGACCGTCTTTCAGCTGTACAGATCGGCTGGGGACGGGCTGTCTGCTGTACAGACCGGCTGTCAGCTGTACAGACCGGCTGGGGACGGGCTGTCAGCTGTACAGACCAGCTTAAGGCCGGCTGTCAGATGTACAGGCCGGCTGGGGACGGGCTGTCAGCTGTACAGACCGGCTGGGGACGGGCTGTCAGCAGTACACACCGGATGTCAGCAATACAGACCGGCTGGGGACGGGCTGTCAGCAGTACAGACCGGGTGGGACGGGCTGTCAGCTGTACAGACCGACTGGGGACAGGCTGTCAGCTGTACAGACCGGCTGGGGACGGGCTGTCAGCTGTGCATACCGGCTGGGGATGGGCTGTCAGCAGTACAGACCGGCTGGGGACGGACTGTCAGCTGTACAGACCGGCTGGGGACGGGCTGTCAGCTGTACAGACCGGCTGGGGACAGGCTGTCAGCAGTACAAACCGGCTGGAGACGGACTGTCAGCTGTACAGACCGGCTGGGGACGGGCTGTCAGCTGTACAGACCGGCTGTCAGCTGTACAGACCGGCTGTCAGCTGTACAGACGGGCTGTCAGCTGTACTGACCGACTGTCAGCTATACAGACCGGCTGTCAGCCGTACAGACCGGCTGGGGACCGGCTGCCAGCAGTACAAACCTGCTGTCAGCTGTACAGACTGGCTGGGGACGGACTGTCAGCTGTACAGACCGGCAGGGGACGGGCTGTCAGCTGTACAAACCGGCTGGGGACGGGCTGTCAGCTGTACAAACCGGCTGGGGACCGGCTGTCAGCTGTACAGACCGGCTGGGGACCGCCTGTCAGCTGTACAGACCGGCTGCCAGCTGGACAGACCGGCTGGAAACGTGCTGTCAGCTGTACAGGCCGGCTGGGGACGGACTGTCAGCTGTACAGACCGGCTGTCAGTAGTACATACCGGGTGGAGACGGGCTGTCAGCTGTACAGACCGGCTGGGGACCGCCTGTCAGCTGTACAGACCGGCTGCCAGCTGGACAGACCGGCTGGGGACGGCCTGTCAGCTGTACAGACCGGCTGGGGATGGGCTGTCAGCAGTACAGACCGACTGTAGACGGGCTGTTAGCTGTACAGACCGGCAGGGGACCGGCTGACAGCTGTACAGACCGGCTGGGGACGGGTTGTCAGCAGTACCGTCCGGCTGGGGACAGGCTGTCAGCTGTACAGACCGGCTGTCAGCTGTACAGACCGGCTTGGGACGTGCTGTCAGCTGCACTGACCGACTGGGGACGGGCTGTCAGCTGTACAGACCGGCACGGGACGGGCTGTCAGCTGTGCTGTACAGACCGGCTGTCAGCTATACAGACCGGCTGGGGACCGGCTGTCAGCAGTACAGACCGGCTGGGGACGGGCTGTCAGCTGTACAGACCGGCTGTCAGCTGTACATACCGGCTGTCAGCTGTACAGACGGGCTGTCAGCTGTAATGACCGACTGTCAGCTGTACAGACCGGCTGTCAGCTGTACAAACCAGCTGTCAGCTGAACAGACCGTCTGTCAGCTGTACAGACGGTCTGTTCAGCTGTATTTCAGCCGTCTTTCAGCTGTACAGACCGGCTGGGGACGGGCTGTCAGCTGCACAGACCGGCTGTCAGCTGTACAGACCGGCTGGGGATGGGCTGTCAGCAGTACACACCGGATGTCAGCAGTACAAACCTGGCTGGGGACGGACTGTCAGCAGTACAGACCGGCTGGGACGGACTTTCAGCTGTACAGACCGGCTGTCAGCAGTACAGACCGGCTGGGGACGGACTTTCAGCTGTACAGACAGGCTGGGGACGGGCTGTCAGCTGTACAGACCGGCTGGGGACGGGCTGTCAGCTAAACAGACCGGCTGGGGACGGGCTGTCAGCAGTACAGACCGGCTGGAGACGGACTGTCAGCTGTACAGACCGGTTGGGGATGGGCTGTCAGCAGTACACACCGGCTGCCAGCAGTACAGACCGGCTGGGGACGGGCTGTCAGCAGTACAGACCGGCTGGGGACGGACTGTCAGCTGTACAGACCGGCTGGGGACGGGCTGTCAGCTGTACAGGCGGGCTGGGGACGGGCTGTCAGCTGTACAGACCGGCTGGGGGACGGGCTGTCAGCTGTACAGACAAGCTGGGGACGGGCTGTCAGCTGTACAAACCGGCTGGGGACCGGCTGTCAGCTGCAAAGACCGGCTGGGGACGGGCTGTCAGCAGTACAGACCGGCTGGAGACGTGCTGTCAGCTGTACAGGCCGGCTGTCAGTAGTACATACCGGTTTGGGGATGGGCTGTCAGCTGTTCAGACCGGCTGGGGACCGGCTGCCAGCTGTACATAATGGCTGGGGACGGACTGTCAGCTGTAAAGACCGGCTGGGGACGGGCTGTCAACTGTACAGACCGGCTGGGGATGGGCTGTCAGCAGTACACACCGGATGTCAGCAATACAGACCGGCTGGGGACGGGCTGTCAGCAGTACAGACCGGCTGGGACGGGCTGTAAGCTGTACAGACCGACTGGGGACAGGCTGTCAGCTGTACAGACCGGCTGGGGACGAGCTGTCAGCTGTGCATACCGGCTGGGGACGAGCTGTCAGCAGTACAGACTGGCTGGGGACGGACTGTCAGCTGTACAGACCGGCTGGGGACGGGCTGTCAGCTGTACAGACCGGCTGGAGACGGGCTGTCAGCTGTACAGACCGGCTGGGGACCGGCTGTCAGCTGTACAGACTGGCTGTCAGCAGTACAGACCGGCTGGGGACGGGCTGTCAGCTGTAGAGACCGGCTTTCAGCCATACAGACCGGAAGTCAGCAGTAAAGACTGGCTGTCAGCTGTACAGACCGGCTGTACAGACTGGCTGGAGACCGGCTGTCAGCTGTACAGACCGGCCAGGGACGGGCTGTCAGCTGTACAGACCGGCAGGGGACGGGCTGTCAGCAGTACAGACTGGCCGGGGACGGACTATCAGCTGTACAGACCGGCTGGGGACGGGCTGTCAGCTGTACAGACCGGCTGTTGACGGGCTGTCAGATGTACAAACCGGCTGGGGACGGGCTGTCAACTGTGCATACCGACTGGGGACCGGCTGTCGGCTGTACAGTCCGGATGGGGACCGGCTGTCAGCTGTACATACCGGCTGTCAGCTGTACAGACCGTCTTTCAGCGGTACAGACCGGCTGGGGACGGGTTGTCAGCTGTACAGACCGGCTGGGGACGGGCTGTCAGCTGTACAGACCTGCTGTCAGCTGTACAGACCGGCTAAGGACGGGGTGTCAGCTGTACAGACCGGCTGGGGACGGGCTGTCAGCAGTACAGACCGGTTGGGGACGGACTGTCAGCTGTACAGACCAGCTGGGGACGGGCTGTCAGCTGTACAGACCGGTTGGGGACGGGCCGTCAGCTGTACCAACCGGCTGGGGACGGGCTGTCAGCTGTACAGACCGGCAGGTGACGGGCTGTCAGCTGTATAGACCGGCTGGGGACCGGCTGTCAGTTGTACAGACTGGCTGTTAGCAGTACAGACCGGCTGGGGACGGGCTGTCAGCTGTAGAGACCGGCTTTCAGCTATACAGACCGGCTGTCAGCTGTAAAGACCGGCTGTCAGCTGTACAGACCGGCAGAACATACTGGCTGGAGACCGGCTGTCAGCTGTACAGACCGGCCAGGGACGGGCTGTCAGCTGTACAGACTGGCTGGGGACGGGCGGTCAGCAGTAGAGACTGGCCCGGGACGGACTATCAGCTGTACAGACCGGCTTGGGACGGGCTGTCAGCTGTACAGACCGGCTGGGGACGGGCTGTCAGCTGTACAGACCGGCTGTCAGTAGTACAGACGTGCTGGGGACGGGCTGTCAGCTGTACAGACCGGCTCGGGACTGGCTGTCAGCTGTACAGACCGGCTGGGGACCGGCTGTCAGCTGTACAGACCGACTGTCAGCTGTACAGACCGTCTTTCAGCTTTACAGATCGGCTGGGGACGGGCTGTCTGCTGTACAGACCGGCTGGGGACGGGCTGTCAGCTGTACAGACCAGCTGAGGACCGGCTGTCAGATGTACAGACCGGCTGGGGACGGGCTGTCAGCTGTAAAGACCGACTGGGGACGGGCTGTCAACTGTACAGACCTGCTGGGGACGGGCTGTCAGCAGTACAAACCGGCTGGATACAGAGTGTCAGCTGTACAGACCGGCTGGGGACGGGCTGTCAGCTGTACAGACCGGCTGTCAGCTGTACAGACCGGCTGTCAGCTGTACAGACGAGTTGTCAGCTGTACTGACCGACTGTCAGCTGTACAGACCGGCTCTCAGCCGTACAGACCGGCTGGGGACCGGCTGCCAGCAGTACAAACCTGCTGTCAGCTGTACAGACCGGCTGGGGACGGACTGTCAGCTGTACAGACCGGCAGGGGACGGGCTGTCAGCTGTACAGGCCGGCTGGGGACGGGCTGTCAGCTGTACACACCGGCTGGGGGACGGGCTGTCAGCTGTACAGACCTGCTGGGGACGGGCTGTCAGCTGTACAGACCGGCTGTCAGTAGTACACACCGGGTGGAGACGGGCTGTCAGCTGTACAGACCGGCTGGGGACCGCCTGTCAGCTGTACAGACCGGCTGCCAGCTGGACAGACCGGCTTGGGACGGGCTGTCAGCTGTAAAGACCTGCTGGGGACGGGCTGTCAGCTGTACAGACCGGCTGGGGATGGGCTGCCAGCAGTACACACCGGCTGTCAGCAGTACAGACCGGCTGGGGACGGGTTGTCAGCAGTACCGACCGGCTGGGGACAGGCTGTCAGCTGTACAGACTGGCTGTCAGCTGTACAGACCGGCTTGAGACGTGCTTTCAGCTGCACTGACCGACTGGAGACGGGCTGTCAGCTGTACAGACCGGCTGTGGACGGGCTGTCAGCTGTACAGACCAGGTGGGGACGGGCTGTCAGCTGTTGAGGCCGGCGGGGGAAAGGCTGTCAGCTGTAGAGACCGGCTGGGGACGGGCTGTCAGCTGTACAGACAGGCTGGGGACGGGCTGTCAGCAGTAGAGACCGGCTGGAGACCGGCTGTCAGCTGTACAGGCCGGCTGGGGACGGACTGTCAGCTGTACACACTGGCTGGGGACGGGCTGTCAGCTGTACAGATCGGCTGTCAGTAGTACAGACGGGCTGGGGACGGGCTGTCAGCTGTACAGACCGGCTGGGGACCGGCTGTCAGCTATACAGACAGGCTTGGGACTGGCTGTCAGCTGTACGTACCGGCTGTCAGCTGCACAGACTGGCTGGGGACGGGCTGTCAGCTGTACAGACCGGCTGGAGACCGGCTCTCAGCTGTACAGACCGGCTGGGGACGGACTGTCAGCTGTACAGACCGGCTGGGGACGGGCTGTCAGCAGTACAGACCGGCTGTCAGCTGTACAGACCGGCTGGACACGGACTGTCAGCTGTACAGATCGGACCGGCTGGAGACAGGCTGTCAGCAGTACAGACCGGCTGGGGACGGACTGTCAGCTGTTCAGACCGGTTTGGGATGGGCTGTCAGCAGTACACACCGGCTGTCAGCAGTACAGACCGGCTGGGGATGGGCTGTCAGCAGTACAGACCGGCTGGGGTTGGGCTGTCAGCTGTACAGACCGGCTGTCAGCTGCACAGACCGACTGGGGACGGGCTGCCAGCTGTAAAGACCGGCTGGGGACGGGCTGTCAGTTGTACAGACCAGCTGGGGACGGGCTGTCAGCTGTACAGGCCAGCTGGGGAAAGGCTGTCAGTTGTACAGGCCGGCTGGGGACGGGCTGTCAGCTGTACAGACCGGCTGGGGACGGGCTGTCAGCTGTACATTCCGGCTGAAGACGGGCTGTCAGCTGTAAAGACAGGATAAGGACGAATTGTCAGCAGTAGAGACCAGCTGGAGACCGGCTGTCAGCTGTACAGGCTGGCTGGGGACGGACTGTCAGCTGTACAGACCGGCTGGGGGCGGGCTGTCAGCTGTACAGACCGGCTTGGGACGGGCTGTCAGCTGCACAGACCAGCTGGGGACGGGCTGTCAGCTGTACAGACAGCCTGGGGACGGGCTGTCAGCAGTAGAGACCGGCTGGAGACCGGCTGTCAGCTGTACAGACCCGCTGGGGACGGGCTGTCAGCTGTACAGACCGGCTGGGGATGGGCTCTCAGCAGTACACACCGGCTGTCAGCAGTACAGACCGGCTGGGGACGGACTGTCAGCTGTACAGACCGTTTGGGGATGGGCTGTCAGCAGTACACACCGGCTGTCAGCTGTACAGACCGGCTGTCAGCTGTACAGACGGGCTGTCAGCTGTACTGACCGACTGTCAGCTGTACAGACCGGCTGTAAGCTGTACAGACCGGCTGGGAACCGGCTGCCAGCAGAACAAACCGGCTGTCAGCTGTACAGACCGGCTGGGGACGGACTGTCAGTTTTACAGACCGGCTGGGGACGGGCTGTCAGCTGTACAGGCCGGATGGGAACGGGCTGTCAGCTGTACAGACCGGCTGGTGGACTGGCTGTCAGCTGTACAGACAAGCTGGGGACGGGCTGTCAGCTGTACAAACCGGCTGGGGACCGGCTGTCAGCTGTAAAGACCGGCTGGGGACGGGCTGTCAGCAGTACAGACCGGCTGGAGACGTGCTGTCAGCTGTACAGGCCGGCTGTCAGTAGTACATACCGGTTTGGGGACGGACTGTCAGCTGTACAGACCGGCTGGGGACCGGCTGCCAGCTGTACAGACCGGCTGGAGACGGGCTGTCAGCTGTAAAGACCGGCTGGGAACGGGCTGTCAGCTGTACAGACCGGTTGGGGATGGGCTGTCAGCAGTACACACCGGATGTCAGCAATACATACCGACTGAGGACGGGCTGTCAGCAGTACAGACCGGCTTGGACGGGCTGTCAGCTGTACAGACCGACTGGGGACAGGCTGTCAGCTGTACAGACCGGCTGGGGACGGGCTGTCAGCAGTGCATACTGAATGGGGACGGGCTGTCAGCTGTACAGACCGGCTGGGGACGGGCTGTCAGCTGTACAGACCGGCTGGGGACGGGCTGTCAGCTGTACAGACCGGCTGGAGACGGGCTGTCAGCTGTACAGACCGGCTGGGGACCGGCTGTCAGCTGTACAGACTGGCTGTCAGCAGTACATACCGGCTGGGGACGGGCTGTCAGCTGTAGAGACCGGCTTTCAGCTATACAGACCGGCTGTCAGCTGTAAAGACTGGCTGTCAGCTGTACAGACCGGCTAAACAGACTGGCGGAGACCGGCTGTCAGCTGTACAGACCGGCCAGGGACGGGCTGTCAGCTGTACAGACCTGCAGGGGACGGGCTGTCAGCAGTACAGACAAGCTGGGGACGGGCTCTCAGCTGTACAGACCGGCTGTGGACGGGCTGTCAGCTGTACATACCGGCTGGGGACTGGCTGTCAGCTGTACAGACCGGCTGGGGACCGGCTGTCAGCTGTACATACCGGCTGGGGACGGGCTGTCAGCAGTACAGACTGGCCGGGGACGGTCTATCAGCTGTACAGACCGGCTTGGGACGGGCTGTCAGCTGTACAGACCGGCTGGGGACGGGCTGTCAGCTTTACAGACCGGCTGTCAGTAGTACATACGTGATGTGGATGGGCTGTCAGCTGTACAGACCGGCTGAAGACCGGCTGTCAGCTGTACAGACCGGCTGGGGACCGGCTGTCAGCTGTACAGATCGTCTGTCAGCTGTACAGACCGTCTTTCAGCTGAACAGATCGGCTGGGGACGGGCTGTCTGCTGTACAGACCGGCTGTCAGCTGTACAGACCGGCTGTCAGCTGTACAGACCGGCTGGGGACGGGCTGTCAGCAGTACACACCGGCTGCCAGCAGTACAGTCCGACTGGGGACGGGCTGTCAGCAGTACAGAGCGGTTGGGGACGGACTGTCAGCTGTACAGCCCAGCTGGGGAGGGGCTGTCAGCTGTACAGACCGGTTGGGGACGGGCCGTCAGCTGTACCGACCGGCTGGGGACGGGCTGTCAGCTGTACAGACCGGCAGGTGACGGGCTGTCAGCTGTATAGACCGGCTGGGGACCGGCTGTCAGCTGTACAGACTGGCTGCTAGCAGTACAGACCGGCTGGGGACGGGCTGTCAGCTGTAGAGACCGGCTTTCAGCTATACAGACCGGCTGTCAGCTGACCAGACCGGCAGAACATACTGGCTGGAGACCGGCTGTCAGCTGTACAGACCGGCCAGGGACGGGCTGTCAGCTGTACAGACCGGCTGGGGACGGGCTGTCAGCAGTAGAGACTGGCCGGGGACGGACTATCAGCTGTACAGACAGCCTGGGGACGGGCTGTCAGCAGTAGAGACCGGCTGGAGACCGGCTGTCAGCTGTACAGACCGGCTGGGGACGGGCTGTCAGCTGTACAGACCGGCTGGGGATGGGCTCTCAGCAGTACACACCGGCTGTCAGCAGTACAGACCGGCTGGGGACGGACTGTCAGCTGTACAGACCGTTTGGGGATGGGCTGTCAGCAGTACACACCGGCTGTCAGCTGTACAGACCGGCTGTCAGCTGTACAGACGGGCTGTCAGCTGTACTGACCGACTGTCAGCTGTACAGACCGGCTGTAAGCTGTACAGACCGGCTGGGAACCGGCTGCCAGCAGAACAAACCGGCTGTCAGCTGTACAGACCGGCTGGGGACGGACTGTCAGCTGTACAGACCGGCTGGGGACGGGCTGTCAGCTGTACAGGCCGGATGGGAACGGGCTGTCAGCTGTACAGACCGGCTGGTGGACTGGCTGTCAGCTGTACAGACAAGCTGGGGACGGGCTGTCAGCTGTACAAACCGGCTGGGGACCGGCTGTCAGCTGTAAAGACCGGCTGGGGACGGGCTGTCAGCAGTACAGACCGGCTGGAGACGTGCTGTCAGCTGTACAGGCCGGCTGTCAGTAGTACATACCGGTTTGGGGACGGACTGTCAGCTGTACAGACCGGCTGGGGACCGGCTGCCAGCTGTACAGACCGGCTGGAGACGGGCTGTCAGCTGTAAAGACCGGCTGGGAACGGGCTGTCAGCTGTACAGACCGGTTGGGGATGGGCTGTCAGCAGTACACACCGGATGTCAGCAATACATACCGACTGAGGACGGGCTGTCAGCAGTACAGACCGGCTTGGACGGGCTGTCAGCTGTACAGACCGACTGGGGACAGGCTGTCAGCTGTACAGACCGGCTGGGGACGGGCTGTCAGCTGTGCATACTGAATGGGGACGGGCTGTCAGCTGTACAGACCGGCTGGGGACGGGCTGTCAGCTGTACAGACCGGCTGGGGACGGGCTGTCAGCTGTACAGACCGGCTGGAGACGGGCTGTCAGCTGTACAGACCGGCTGGGGACCGGCTGTCAGCTGTACAGACTGGCTGTCAGCAGTACATACCGGCTGGGGACGGGCTGTCAGCTGTAGAGACCGGCTTTCAGCTATACAGACCGGCTGTCAGCTGTAAAGACTGGCTGTCAGCTGTACAGACCGGCTAAACAGACTGGCGGAGACCGGCTGTCAGCTGTACAGACCGGCCAGGGACGGGCTGTCAGCTGTACAGACCTGCAGGGGACGGGCTGTCAGCAGTACAGACAAGCTGGGGACGGGCTCTCAGCTGTACAGACCGGCTGTGGACGGGCTGTCAGCTGTACATACCGGCTGGGGACTGGCTGTCAGCTGTACAGACCGGCTGGGGACCGGCTGTCAGCTGTACATACCGGCTGGGGACGGGCTGTCAGCAGTACAGACTGGCCGGGGACGGTCTATCAGCTGTACAGACCGGCTTGGGACGGGCTGTCAGCTGTACAGACCGGCTGGGGACGGGCTGTCAGCTTTACAGACCGGCTGTCAGTAGTACATACGTGATGTGGATGGGCTGTCAGCTGTACAGACCGGCTGAAGACCGGCTGTCAGCTGTACAGACCGGCTGGGGACCGGCTGTCAGCTGTACAGATCGTCTGTCAGCTGTACAGACCGTCTTTCAGCTGAACAGATCGGCTGGGGACGGGCTGTCTGCTGTACAGACCGGCTGTCAGCTGTACAGACCGGCTGTCAGCTGTACAGACCGGCTGGGGACGGGCTGTCAGCAGTACACACCGGCTGCCAGCAGTACAGTCCGACTGGGGACGGGCTGTCAGCAGTACAGAGCGGTTGGGGACGGACTGTCAGCTGTACAGCCCAGCTGGGGAGGGGCTGTCAGCTGTACAGACCGGTTGGGGACGGGCCGTCAGCTGTACCGACCGGCTGGGGACGGGCTGTCAGCTGTACAGACCGGCAGGTGACGGGCTGTCAGCTGTATAGACCGGCTGGGGACCGGCTGTCAGCTGTACAGACTGGCTGCTAGCAGTACAGACCGGCTGGGGACGGGCTGTCAGCTGTAGAGACCGGCTTTCAGCTATACAGACCGGCTGTCAGCTGACCAGACCGGCAGAACATACTGGCTGGAGACCGGCTGTCAGCTGTACAGACCGGCCAGGGACGGGCTGTCAGCTGTACAGACCGGCTGGGGACGGGCTGTCAGCAGTAGAGACTGGCCGGGGACGGACTATCAGCTGTACAGACCGGCTTGGGACGGGCTGTAAGCTGTACAGACCGGCTGGGGACGGGCTGTCAGCTGTACAGACCGGCTGTCAGTAGTACAGACGTGCTGGGGACGGGCTGTCAGCTGTACAGACCGGCTCGGGACTGGCTGTCAGCTGTACAGACCGGCTGGGGACCGGCTGTCAGCTGTACAGACCGACTGTCAGCTGTACAGACCGTCTTTCAGCTTTACAGATCGGCTGGGGACGGGCTGTCTGCTGTACAGACCGGCTGGGGACGGGCTGTCAGCTGTACAGACCAGCTGAGGACCGGCTGTCAGATGTACAGACCGGCTGGGGACGGGCTGTCAGCTGTAAAGACCGACTGGGGACGGGCTGTCAACTGTACAGACCTGCTGGGGACGGGCTGTCAGCAGTACAAACCGGCTGGAGACAGACTGTCAGCTGTACAGACCGGCTGGGGACGGGCTGTCAGCTGTACAGACCGGCTGTCAGCTGTACAGACCGGCTGTCAGCTGTACAGACGAGTTGTCAGCTGTACTGACCGACTGTCAGCTGTACAGACCGGCTCTCAGCCGTACAGACCGGCTGGGGACCGGCTGCCAGCAGTACAAACCTGCTGTCAGCTGTACAGACCGGCTGGGGACGGACTGTCAGCTGTACAGACCGGCAGGGGACGGGCTGTCAGCTGTACAGGCCGGCTGGGGACGGGCTGTCAGCTGTACACACCGGCTGGGGGACGGGCTGTCAGCTGTACAGACCTGCTGGGGACGGGCTGTCAGCTGTACAGACCGGCTGTCAGTAGTACACACCGGGTGGAGACGGGCTGTCAGCTGTACAGACCGGCTGGGGACCGCCTGTCAGCTGTACAGACCGGCTGCCAGCTGGACAGACCGGCTTGGGACGGGCTGTCAGCTGTAAAGACCTGCTGGGGACGGGCTGTCAGCTGTACAGACCGGCTGGGGATGGGCTGCCAGCAGTACACACCGGATGTCAGCAGTACAGACCGGCTGGGGACGGGCTGTCAGCAGTACAGACCGGCTGGGACGGGCTGTCAGCTGGACAGACCGGCTGTCAGCTGTACAGACCGGCTGGAGACGTGCTGTCAGCTGCACAGACCGACTGGAGACGGGCTCTCAGCTGTACAGACATGCTGGGGACGGGCTGTCAGCTTACAGACCAGATGGGGACGGGCTGTCAGCTGTACAGGCCGGCTGGGGAAAGGCTGTCAGCTGTACATACCGGCTGGGGACGGGCTGTCAGCTGTACAGGCCGGCTGGGGAAAGGCTGTCAGCTGTACGGACCGGCTGGGGACGGGCTGTCAGCTGTACAGACCGCCTGGGAACGGGCTGTCATCTGTACAGACTGGCTGGGGACGGGCTGTCAGCTGTACAGACAGGCTGGGGACGGGCTGTCAGCAGTAGAGACCGGCTGGGGACCGGCTGTCAGCTGTACAGACCGGCTGCGGACGGACTATCAGCTGTACAGACCGGTTGGGGACCGGCTTTCGGCTGTACAGACCGGCTGGGGACCGGCTGTCAGCTGAACATATCGGCTGCCAGCTGTACAGACCGGCTGGGGACACGCTGTCAGCTGTACAGACCGGTTGGGGACCGGCTGTCAGTTGTACAGACCGGCTGGGGACGGACTGTCAGCTGTCCCGACCGGCTGGGGACGGGCTGTCAGCTGTACAGACCGGCTGTCAGCTGTACAGACCGGCTGGAGACGGACTGTCAGCTGTACAGACCGGCTGGGGACGGGCTGTCAGCTGTACAGATCGGCTAGGGGACGGGCTGTCAGCTGCACAGACCGGCTGGGGACGGACTGTCAGCGGTACAGACCGGCTGGGGACGGGCTGTCAGCTGTACAGGCCGGCTGGGCTTGGGCCGTCAGCTGTACAGACCGGCTGGAGACGGACTGTCAGCTGTACATACTGGCTGGGGACGGGCTGGCAGCTGTACAGACCGGCTGGGGACGGGCTGTCAGCAGTACAGACCGGCCGGGGACGGACTGTCAGCTGTACAGACCGGCTGGGGACGGGCTGTCAGCTGTACAGACCGGCTGGGGACGGGATGTCAGCAGTACAGACCGGCTGGGGAAAGCTGTCAGCTGTACAGACCGGCTGGGGACGGGCTGTCAGCTGTACAGACCGGCTGGGGACGGGCTATCAGCTGTACAGACTGGCTGGGGACGGGCTGTCAGCAGTACAGACCGACCGGAGACGGACTGTCAGCTTCACAGACCGGTTGGGGACGGGCTGTCAGCTGTACAGACCGGCTATCAGTAGTACATACCGGCTGGGGACGGGCTGTAAGCTGTACAGACCGGCTGGGGACCGGCTGTCAGCTGTACAGACCGGCTGGGGATGGGCTGTCAGCAGTACAGACCGACTGGAGACGGGCTGTCAGCAGTACAGACCGGCTGGGGACGGACTTTCAGCTGTACAGACCGGTTGGGGATGGGCTGTCAGCAGTACACACCGGCTGTCAGCAGTACAGACCGGCTGGGGACGGGTTGTCAGCAGTACCGACCGGCTGGGGACAGGCTGTCAGCTGTACAGACTGGCTGTCAGCTGTACAGACCGGCTTGAGACGTGCTTTCAGCTGCACTGACCGACTGGAGACGGGCTGTCAGCTGTACAGACCGGCTGTGGACGGGCTGTCAGCTGTACAGACCAGGTGGGGACGGGCTGTCAGCTGTTGAGGCCGGCGGGGGAAAGGCTGTCAGCTGTAGAGACCGGCTGGGGACGGGCTGTCAGCTGTACAGACAGGCTGGGGACGGGCTGTCAGCAGTAGAGACCGGCTGGAGACCGGCTGTCAGCTGTACAGGCCGGCTGGGGACGGACTGTCAGCTGTACAGACTGGCTGGGGACGGGCTGTCAGCTGTACAGATCGGCTGTCAGTAGTACAGACGGGCTGGGGACGGGCTGTCAGCTGTACAGACCGGCTGGGGACCGGCTGTCAGCTATACAGACAGGCTTGGGACTGGCTGTCAGCTGTACGTACCGGCTGTCAGCTGTACAGACTGGCTGGGGACGGGCTGTCAGCTGTACAGACCGGCTGGAGACCGGCTCTCAGCTGTACAGACCGGCTGGGGACGGACTGTCAGCTGTACAGACCGGCTGGGGACGGGCTGTCAGCAGTACAGACCGGCTGTCAGCTGTACAGACCGGCTGGACACGGACTGTCAGCTGTACAGATCGGACCGGCTGGAGACAGGCTGTCAGCAGTACAGACCGGCTGGGGACGGACTGTCAGCTGTTCAGACCGGTTTGGGATGGGCTGTCAGCAGTACACACCGGCTGTCAGCAGTACAGACCGGCTGGGGATGGGCTGTCAGCAGTACAGACCGGCTGGGGTTAGGCTGTCAGCTGTACAGACCGGCTGTCAGCTGCACAGACCGACTGGGGACGGGCTGCCAGCTGTAAAGACCGGCTGGGGACGGGCTGTCAGTTGTACAGACCAGCTGGGGACGGGCTGTCAGCTGTACAGGCCAGCTGGGGAAAGGCTGTCAGTTGTACAGGCCGGCTGGGGACGGGCTGTCAGCTGTACAGACCGGCTGGGGACGGGCTGTCAGCTGTACATTCCGGCTGAAGACGGGCTGTCAGCTGTAAAGACAGGATAAGGACGAATTGTCAGCAGTAGAGACCAGCTGGAGACCGGCTGTCAGCTGTACAGGCTGGCTGGGGACGGACTGTCAGCTGTACAGACCGGCTGGGGGCGGGCTTTCAGCTGTACAGACCGGCTTGGGACGGGCTGTCAGCTGCACAGACCAGCTGGGGACGGGCTGTCAGCTGTACAGACAGCCTGGGGACGGGCTGTCAGCAGTAGAGACCGGCTGGAGACCGGCTGTCAGCTGTACAGACCCGCTGGGGACGGGCTGTCAGCTGTACAGACCGGCTGGGGATGGGCTCTCAGCAGTACACACCGGCTGTCAGCAGTACAGACCGGCTGGGGACGGACTGTCAGCTGTACAGACCGTTTGGGGATGGGCTGTCAGCAGTACACACCGGCTGTCAGCTGTACAGACCGGCTGTCAGCTGTACAGACGGGCTGTCAGCTGTACTGACCGACTGTCAGCTGTACAGACCGGCTGTAAGCTGTACAGACCGGCTGGGAACCGGCTGCCAGCAGAACAAACCGGCTGTCAGCTGTACAGACCGGCTGGGGACGGACTGTCAGCTGTACAGACCGGCTGGGGACGGGCTGTCAGCTGTACAGGCCGGATGGGAACGGGCTGTCAGCTGTACAGACCGGCTGGTGGACTGGCTGTCAGCTGTACAGACAAGCTGGGGACGGGCTGTCAGCTGTACAAACCGGCTGGGGACCGGCTGTCAGCTGTAAAGACCGGCTGGGGACGGGCTGTCAGCAGTACAGACCGGCTGGAGACGTGCTGTCAGCTGTACAGGCCGGCTGTCAGTAGTACATACCGGTTTGGGGACGGACTGTCAGCTGTACAGACCGGCTGGGGACCGGCTGCCAGCTGTACAGACCGGCTGGAGACGGGCTGTCAGCTGTAAAGACCGGCTGGGAACGGGCTGTCAGCTGTACAGACCGGTTGGGGATGGGCTGTCAGCAGTACACACCGGATGTCAGCAATACATACCGACTGAGGACGGGCTGTCAGCAGTACAGACCGGCTTGGACGGGCTGTCAGCTGTACAGACCGACTGGGGACAGGCTGTCAGCTGTACAGACCGGCTGGGGACGGGCTGTCAGCAGTGCATACTGAATGGGGACGGGCTGTCAGCTGTACAGACCGGCTGGGGACGGGCTGTCAGCTGTACAGACCGGCTGGGGACGGGCTGTCAGCTGTACAGACCGGCTGGAGACGGGCTGTCAGCTGTACAGACCGGCTGGGGACCGGCTGTCAGCTGTACAGACTGGCTGTCAGCAGTACATACCGGCTGGGGACGGGCTGTCAGCTGTAGAGACCGGCTTTCAGCTATACAGACCGGCTGTCAGCTGTAAAGACTGGCTGTCAGCTGTACAGACCGGCTAAACAGACTGGCGGAGACCGGCTGTCAGCTGTACAGACCGGCCAGGGACGGGCTGTCAGCTGTATAGACCTGCAGGGGACGGGCTGTCAGCAGTACAGACAAGCTGGGGACGGGCTCTCAGCTGTACAGACCGGCTGTGGACGGGCTGTCAGCTGTACATACCGGCTGGGGACTGGCTGTCAGCTGTACAGAACGGCTGGGGACCGGCTGTCAGCTGTACATACCGGCTGGGGACGGGCTGTCAGCAGTACAGACTGGCCGGGGACGGTCTATCAGCTGTACAGACCGGCTTGGGACGGGCTGTCAGCTGTACAGACCGGCTGGGGACGGGCTGTCAGCTTTACAGACCGGCTGTCAGTAGTACATACGTGATGTGGATGGGCTGTCAGCTGTACAGACCGGCTGAAGACCGGCTGTCAGCTGTACAGACCGGCTGGGGACCGGCTGTCAGCTGTACAGATCGTCTGTCAGCTGTACAGACCGTCTTTCAGCTGAACAGATCGGCTGGGGACGGGCTGTCTGCTGTACAGACCGGCTGTCAGCTGTACAGACCGGCTGTCAGCTGTACAGACCGGCTGGGGACGGGCTGTCAGCAGTACACACCGGCTGCCAGCAGTACAGTCCGACTGGGGACGGGCTGTCAGCAGTACAGAGCGGTTGGGGACGGACTGTCAGCTGTACAGCCCAGCTGGGGAGGGGCTGTCAGCTGTACAGACCGGTTGGGGACGGGCCGTCAGCTGTACCGAACGGCTGGGGACGGGCTGTCAGCTGTACAGACCGGCAGGTGACGGGCTGTCAGCTGTATAGACCGGCTGGGGACCGGCTGTCAGCTGTACAGACTGGCTGCTAGCAGTACAGACCGGCTGGGGACGGGCTGTCAGCTGTAGAGACCGGCTTTCAGCTATACAGACCGGCTGTCAGCTGACCAGACCGGCAGAACATACTGGCTGGAGACCGGCTGTCAGCTGTACAGACCGGCCAGGGACGGGCTGTCAGCTGTACAGACCGGCTGGGGACGGGCTGTCAGCAGTAGAGACTGGCCGGGGACGGACTATCAGCTGTACAGACCGGCTTGGGACGGGCTGTAAGCTGTACAGACCGGCTGGGGACGGGCTGTCAGCTGTACAGACCGGCTGTCAGTAGTACAGACGTGCTGGGGACGGGCTGTCAGCTGTACAGACCGGCTCGGGACTGGCTGTCAGCTGTACAGACCGGCTGGGGACCGGCTGTCAGCTGTACAGACCGACTGTCAGCTGTACAGACCGTCTTTCAGCTTTACAGATCGGCTGGGGACGGGCTGTCTGCTGTACAGACCGGCTGGGGACGGGCTGTCAGCTGTACAGACCAGCTGAGGACCGGCTGTCAGATGTACAGACCGGCTGGGGACGGGCTGTCAGCTGTACAGACCGACTGGGGATGGGCTGTCAACTGTACACACCGGCTGGGGACGGGCTGTCAGCTGGACAGACCGGCTGTCAGCTGTACAGACCGGCTGGAGACGTGCTGTCAGCTGCACAGACCGACTGGAGACGGGCTCTCAGCTGCACAGACAGGCTGGGGACGGGCTGTCAGCTTACAGACCAGCTGGGGACGGGCTGTCAGCTGTACAGGCCGGCTGGGGAAAGGCTGTCAGCTGTACAGACCGGCTGGGGACGGGCTGTCAGCTGTACAGGCCGGCTGGGGAAAGGCTGTCAGCTGTACGGACCGGCTGGGGACGGGCTGTCAGCTGTACAGACCGCCTGGGAACGGGCTGTCAGCTGTACAGACCGGCTGGGGACGGGCTGTCAGCTGTACAGACAGGCTGGGGACGGGCTGTCAGCAGTAGAGACCGGCTGGGGACCGGCTGTCAGCTATACAGACCGGCTGCGGACGGACTGTCAGCTGTACAGACCAGCTGGGGACCGGCTTTCGGCTGTACAGACCGGCTGGGGACCGGCTGTCAGCTGAACATACCGGCTGCCAGCTGTACAGACCGGCTGGGGACACGCTGTCAGCTGTACAGACAGGCTTCGGACTGGCTGTCAGCTGTACGTACCGGCTGTCAGCTGTACAGACTGGCTAGGGACGGGCTGTCAGCTGTACAGACTGGCTGGGGACGGGCTGTCAGCAGTACAGACCGACCGGAGACGGACTGTCAGCTTTACAGACCGGCTGGGGACGGACTGTCAGCTGTACCGACCGGCTGGGGACGGGCTGTCAGCTGTACAGACCGGCTGTCAGCTGTACAGACCGGCTGGAGACGGACTGTCAGCTGTACAGACCGGCTGGGGACGGGCTGTCAGCTGTACAGATCGGCTAGGGGACGGGCTGTCAGCTGCACAGACCGGCTGGGGACGGACTGTCAGCTGTACAGACCGGCTGGGGACGGGCTGTCAGCTGTACAGGCCGGCTGGGCTTGGGCTGTCAGCTGTACAGACCGGCTGGAGACGGACTGTCAGCTGTACATACTGGCTGGGGACGGGCTGGCAGCTGTACAGACCGGCTGGGGACGGGCTGTCAGCAGTACAGACCGGCTGGGGACGGACTGTCAGCTGTACAGACCGGCTGGGGACGGGCTGTCAGCTTTACAGGCCGGCTGGGGACGGGCTGTTAGCAGTACAGACCGGCTAAGGAAAGCTGTCAGCTGTACAGACCGGCTGGGGACGGGCTGTCAGCTGTACAGACCGGCTGGGGACGGGCTATCAGCTGTACAGACTGGCTGGGGACGGGCTGTCAGCAGTACAGACCGACCGGAGACGGACTGTCAGCTTTACAGACCGGTTGGGGACGGGCTGTCAGCTGTACAGACCGGCTATCAGTAGTACATACCGGCTGGGGACGGGCTGTCAGCTGTACAGACCGGCTGGAGACCGGCTGTCAGCTGTACAGGCCGGCTGGGGACGGACTGTCAGCTGTACAGACTGGCTGGGGACGGGCTGTCAGCTGTACAGATCGGCTGTCAGTAGTACAGACGGGCTGGGGACGGGCTGTCAGCTGTACAGACCGGCTGGGGACCGGCTGTCAGCTGTACAGACAGGCTTCGGACTGGCTGTCAGCTGTACGTACCGGCTGTCAGCTGTACAGACTGGCTAGGGACGGGCTGTCAGCTGTACAGACCGGCTGGAGACCGGCTGTCAGCTGTACAGACCGGCTGGGGACGGACTGTCAGCTGTACAGACCGGCTGGGGACGGGCTGTCAGCAGTACAGACCGGCCGTCAGCTGTACAGACCGGCTGGAAACGGACTGTCAGCTGTACAGACCCGCTGGGGACGGGCTGTCAGCTGTACAGGCCGGCTGGGGACGGGCTGTCAGCTGTACAGACCGGCTGGAGACGGACTGTCAGCTCTACATACCGGCTGGGGACGGGCTGTTCGCTGTGCATACCGGTTGGGACAGGATGTCAGCAGTACAGACCGGCTGGACACGGACTGTCAGCTGTACAGACCGGCCCGGCTGGAGACGGGCTGTCAGCAGTACAGACCGGCTGGGGACGGACTGTCAGCTGTTCAGACCGGTTTGGGATGGGCTGTCAGCAGTACACACCGGCTGTCAGCAGTACAGACCGGCTGGGGATGGGCTGTCAGCAGTACAGACAGGCTGGGGACGGGCTGTCAGCTGTACAGACCGGCTGTCAGCTGCACAGACCGACTGGGGACGGGCTGCCAGCTGTAAAGACCGGCTGGGGACGGGCTGTCAGTTGTACATACCAGCTGGGGACGGGCTGTCAGCTGTACAGGCCAGCTGGGGAAAGGCTGTCAGTTGTACAGGCCGGCTGGGGACGGGCTGTCAGCTGTACAGACCGGCTGGGGACGGGCTGTCAGCTGTACATTCCGGCTGAAGACGGGCTGTCAGCTGTAAATACAGGATAAGAACGAACTGTCGGCAGTAGAGACCAGCTGGAGACCGGCTGTCAGCTGTACAGGCTGGCTGGGGACGGACTGTCAGCTGTACAGACCGGCTGGGGGCGGGCTTTCAGCTGTACAGACCGGCTTGGGACGGGCTGTCAGCTGCACAGACCGGCTGGGGACGGGCTGTCAGCTGTACAGACAGGCTGGGGACGGGCTGTCAGCTGTACAGACCGGCTGGGGATGGGCTCTCAGCAGTACACACCGGCTGTCAGCAGTACAGACCGGCTGGGGACGGACTGTCTGCTGTACAGACCGTTTGGGATGGGCTCTCAGCAGTACACACCGGCTGTCAGCTGTACAGACCGGCTGTCAGCTGTACAGACGGGCTGTCAGCTGTACTGACCGACTGTCAGCTGTACAGACCGGCTGTAAGCTGTACAGACCGGCTGGAAACCGGCTGCCAGCAGAACAAACCGGCTGTCAGCTGTACGGACCGGCTGGGGACGGACTGTCAGCTGTACAGACCGGCTGGGGACGGGCTGTCAGCTGTACAGGCCGGATGGGAACGGGCTGTCAGCTGTACAGACCGGCTGGAGACGTGCTGTCAGCTGTACAGGCTGGCTGTCAGTAGTACATACCGATTTGGGGACGGACTGTCAGCTGTACAGACCGGCTGGGGACCGGCTGCCAGCTGTACAGACCGGCTGGGGACGGGCTGTCAGCTGTAAAGACCGGCTGGGAACGGGCTGTCAGCTGTACAGACCGGCTGGGGATGGGCTGTCAGCAGTACACACCGGATGTCAGCAATACATACCGGCTGGGGACGGGCTGTCAGCAGTACAGACCGGCTGGGACGGGCTGTCAGCTGTACAGACCGACTGGGGACAGGCTGTCAGCTGTACGGACCGGCTGGGGACGGGCTGTCAGCTGTACAGACCTTCTGGGAACGGGCTGTCAGAAGTAGAGACCGGCTGGGGACCGGCTGTCAGCTGTACAGACCGGCTGGGGACGGACTGTCAGCTGTAAAGACCGGCTGGGGACCGGCTTTTGGCTGTACAGACCGGCTGGGGACCGGCTGTCATCTGAACATACCGGCTGCCAGCTGTACAGACCGGCTGGGGACACGCTGTCAGCTGTACAGACCGGTTGAGGACCGGCTGTCAGTTGTACAGACCGGCTGGGAAAGGACTGTCAGCTGCACAGACCGGCTGGGGACGGGCTGTCAGCTGTACAGACCGGCTGTCAGCTGTACAGACCGGCTGGAGACGAACTGTCAGCTGTACAGACCGACTGGGGCGGGCTGTCATCTGTACAGATCGGCAGGGGATGGGCTGTCAGCTGCACAGACCGGCTGGGGACGGACTGTCAGCTGTACAGACCGGCTGGGGACGGGCTGTCAGCTGTACAGGCCGCCTGGGCTTGGGCTGTCAGCTGTGCAGACCGGCTGGAGACGGACTGTCAGCTGTACATACTGGCTGGGGTCGGGCTGTCAGCTGTACAGACCGGCTGGGGACGGGCTGTCAGTAGTACAGACCGGCCGGGGACGGACTGTCAGCTGTACAGACCGGCTGGGGACGGGCTGTCAGCTGTACAGACCGGCTGGGGACGGGCTATCAGCTGTACAGACTGGCTGGGGACGGGCTTTCAGCAGTACAGACCGACCGGAGACGGACTGTCAGCTTTACAGACCGGTTGGGGACGGGCTGTCAGCTGTTCAGACCGGCTAACAGTCGTACATACCAGCTGGGGACGGGCTGTCAGCTGTACAGACCGGCTGAGGACCGGCTGTCAGCTGTACAGACCGGCTGGGGATGGGCTGTCAGCAGTACAGACCGACTGTAGACGGGCTGTCAGCTGTACAGACCGGCTGGGGATCGGCTGTCAGCTGTACAGACCGGCTGGGGACGGGTTGTCAGCAGTACCGACCGGCTGGGGACAGGCTGTCAGCTGTACAGACCGGCGGTCAGCTGTACAGACCGGCTTGGCACGTGCTGTCAGCTGCACTGACCGACTGGGGACGGGCTGTCAGCTGTACTGACCGGCTGGGGACGGGCTGTCAGCTGTGAATTCCGGCTGGGGCCGAGCTGTCAGTAGTACAGACCGGCTGGGGACGGGCTGTCAGCTGTACAGACAGGCTGGGGACGGGCTGTCAGCTGTACAGACCGGCTGGGGACGGGCTGTCGGCTGTACAGACCGGCTGGGGATGGGCTGTCAGCAGTACAGACCGGCTGGGGACGGACTTTCAGCTGTACAGACCGGTTGGGGATGGGCTGTCAGCAGTACACACCGACTGTCAGCAGTACAGACCGGCTGGAGACGGGTTGTCAGCAGTACCGACCGGCTGGGGACAGGCTGTCAGCTGTACAGACCGGCTGTCAGCTGTACAGACCGGCTTGAGACGTGCTGTCAGCTGCACTGACCGACTGGGGACGGGCTGTCAGCTGTACAGACCGGCTGGGGACCGGCTGTCAGCTGTACAGGACGGCTGGGGACCGGCTGTCAGCTGTACATACCGGCTGGGAATGGGCTGTCAGCAGTACACACCGGCTGTCAGCAGTACAGACCGGCTGGGGACGGGCTTTCAGCAGTACAGACCGGGTGGGGGGGGGACGGGCTGTCAGCTGTACAGACCGGCTGTCAGCTATACAGACCGGCTGGGAACCGGCTATCAGCAGTACAGACCGGCTGGGGACGGGCTGTCAGCTGTACAGACCGGCTGGGGACGGGCTGTCAGCTAAACAGCCCGGCTGGGGACGGGCTTTCAGCAGTACAGACCGGCTGGAGACGGACTGTCAGCTGTACAGACCGGTTGGGGATGGGCTGTCAGCAGTACAGACCGGCTGGGACGGGCTGTCAGCTGTACAGACCGACTGGGGACAGGCTGTCAGCTGTACAGACCGGCTGTCAGCTATACAGACCGGCTGGGGACCGGCTGTCAGCAGTACAGACCGGCTGGGGACGGGCCGTCAGCTGTACAGACCGGCTGTCAGCTGTACATACCGGCTGTCAGCTGTACAGACGGGCTGTCAGCTGTACAGACCGGCTGTCAGCTTTACAAACCAGCTGTCAGCTGAACAGACCGTCTGTCAGCTGTACAGACGGTCTGTTGAGCTGTATTTCAGCCGTCTTTCAGCTGTACAGACCGGCTGGGGACGGGCTGTCAGCTGCACAGACCGGCTGTCAGCTGTACAGACCGGCTGGGGATGGGCTGACAGCAGTACACACCGGATGTCAGCAGTACAAACCTGGCTGGGGACGGGCTGTCAGCAGTACAGACCGGCTGGGACGGACTTTCAGCTGTACAGACCGGCTGTCAGCAGTACAGACCGGCTGGGGACGGACTTTCAGCTGTACAGACAGGCTGGGGACGGGCTGTCAGCTGTACAGACCGGCTGGGGACGGGCTGTCAGCTAAACAGACCGGCTGGGGACGGGCTGTCAGCAGTACAGACCGGCTGGAGACGGACTGTCAGCTGTACAGACCGGTTGGGGACGGACTATCAGCTGTACAGACCGGCTGGGGACCGGCTTTCGGCTGTACAGACCGGCTGGGGACCGGCTGTCAGCTGAACATATCGGCTGCCAGCTGTACAGACCGGCTGGGGACACGCTGTCAGCTGTACAGACCGGTTGGGGACCGGCTGTCAGTTGTACAGACCGGCTGGGGACGGACTTTCAGCTGTACCGACCGGCTGGGGACGGGCTGTCAGCTGTACAGACCGGCTGTCAGCTGTACAGACCGGCTGGAGACGGACTGTCAGCTGTACAGACCGGCTGGGGACGGGCTGTCAGCTGTACAGATCGGCTAGGGGACGGGCTGTCAGCTGCACAGACCGGCTGGGGACGGACTGTCAGCGGTACAGACCGGCTGGGGACGGGCTGTCAGCTGTACAGGCCGGCTGGGCTTGGGCTGTCAGCTGTACAGACCGGCTGGAGACGGACTGCCAGCTGTACATACTGGCTTGGGCCGGGCTGGCAGCTGTACAGACCGGCTGGGGACGGGCTGTCAGCAGTACAGACCGGCCGGGGACGGACTGTCAGCTGTACAGACCGGCTGGGGACGGGCTGTCAGCTGTACAGACCGGCTGGGGACGGGCTGCCAGCAGTACAGACCGGCTGGGGAAAGCTGTCAGCTGTACAGACCGGCTGGGGACGGGCTGTCAGCAGTACAGACCGACCGGAGACGGACTGTCAGCTTCACAGACCGGTTGGGGACGGGCTGTCAGCTGTACAGACCGGCTATCAGTAGTACATACCGGCTGGGGACGGGCTGTAAGCTGTACAGACCGGCTGGGGACCGGCTGTCAGCTGTACAGACCGGCTGGGGATGGGCTGTCAGCAGTACAGACCGACTGGAGACGGGCTGTCAGCAGTACAGACCGGCTGGGGACGGACTTTCAGCTGTACAGACCGGTTGGGGATGGGCTGTCAGCAGTACACACCGGCTGTCAGCAGTACAGACCGGCTGGGGACGGGTTGTCAGCAGTACCGACCGGCTGGGGACAGGCTGTCAGCTGTACAGACTGGCTGTCAGCTGTACAGACCGGCTTGAGACGTGCTTTCAGCTGCACTGACCGACTGGGGACGGGCTGTCAGCTGTACAGACCGGCTGGGGACGGGCTGTCAGCTGTACAGACCAGGTGGGGACGGGCTGTCAGCTGTTGAGGCCGGCGGGGGAAAGGGTCAGCTGTAGAGACCGGCTGGGGACGGGCTGTCAGCTGTACAGACAGGCTGGGGACGGGCTGTCAGCAGTAGAGACCGGCTGGAGACCGGCTGTCAGCTGTACAGGCCGGCTGGGGACGGACTGTCAGCTGTACAGACTGGCTGGGGACGGGCTGTCAGCTGTACAGATCGGCTGTCAGTAGTACAGACGGGCTGGGGACGGGCTGTCAGCTGTACAGACCGGCTGGGGACCGGCTGTCAGCTGTACAGACAGGCTTGGGACTGGCTGTCAGCTGTACGTACCGGCTGTCAGCTGTACAGACTGGCTGGGGACGGGCTGTCAGCTGTACAGACCGGCTGGAGACCGGCTCTCAGCTGTACAGACCGGCTGGGGACGGACTGTCAGCTGTTTAGACCGGCTGGGGACGGGCTGTCAGCAGTACAGACCGGCTGTCAGCTGTACAGACCGGCTGGAGACGGACTGTCAGCTGTACAGACCCGCTGGGGACGGGCTGTCAGCTGTACAGGGCAGCTGGGGACGGGCTGTCAGCTGTACAGACCGGCTGGAGACGGACTGTCAGCTCTACATACCGGCTGGGGACGGGCTGTTCGCTGTGCATACCGGTTGGGACAGGCTGTCAGCAGTACAGACCGGCTGGACACGGACTGTCAGCTGTACAGATCGGACCGGCTGGAGACGGGCTGTCAGCAGTACAGACCGGCTGGGGACGGACTGTCAGCTGTTCACACCGGTTTGGGATGGGCTGTCAGCAGTACACACCGGATGTCAGCAGTACAGACCGGCTGGGGACGGGCTGTCAGCAGTACAGACCGGCTGGGACGGGCTGTCAGCTGGACAGACCGGCTGTCAGCTGTACAGACCGGCTGGAGACGTGCTGTCAGCTGCACAGACCGACTGGAGACGGGCTCTCAGCTGTACAGACAGGCTGGGGACGGGCTTTCAGCTTACAGACCAGCTGGGGACGGGCTGTCAGCTGTACAGGGCGGCTGGGGAAAGGCTGTCAGCTGTACAGACCGGCTGGGGACGGGCTGTCAGCTGTACAGGCCGGCTGGGGAAAGGCTGTCAGCTGTACGGACCGGCTGGGGACGGGCTGTCAGCTGTACAGACCTTCTGGGAACGGGCTGTCAGAAGTAGAGACCGGCTGGGGACCGGCTGTCAGCTGTACAGACCGGCTGGGGACGGACTGTCAGCTGTAAAGACCGGCTGGGGACCGGCTTTTGGCTGTACAGACCGGCTGGGGACCGGCTGTCATCTGAACATACCGGCTGCCAGCTGTACAGACCGGCTGGGGACACGCTGTCAGCTGTACAGACCGGTTGAGGACCGGCTGTCAGTTGTACAGACCGGCTGGGAAAGGACTGTCAGCTGCACAGACCGGCTGGGGACGGGCTGTCAGCTGTACAGACCGGCTGTCAGCTGTACAGACCGGCTGGAGACGAACTGTCAGCTGTACAGACCGACTGGGGCGGGCTGTCATCTGTACAGATCGGCAGGGGATGGGCTGTCAGCTGCACAGACCGGCTGGGGACGGACTGTCAGCTGTACAGACCGGCTGGGGACGGGCTGTCAGCTGTACAGGCCGCCTGGGCTTGGGCTGTCAGCTGTGCAGACCGGCTGGAGACGGACTGTCAGCTGTACATACTGGCTGGGGTCGGGCTGTCAGCTGTACAGACCGGCTGGGGACGGGCTGTCAGTAGTACAGACCGGCCGGGGACGGACTGTCAGCTGTACAGACCGGCTGGGGACGGGCTGTCAGTTGTACAGACCAGCTGGGGACGGGCTGTCAGCTGTACAGGCCAGCTGGGGAAAGGCTGTCAGTTGTACAGGCCGGCTGGGGACGGGCTGTCAGCTGTACAGACCGGCTGGGGAAAGGCTGTCAGCTGTACATTCCGGCTGAAGACGGGCTGTCAGCTGTAAAGACAGGATAAGGACGAACTGTCAGCAGTAGAGACCAGCTGGAGACCGGCTGTCGGCTGTACAGGCTGGCTGGGGACGGACTGTCAGCTGTACAGACCGGCTGGGGGCGGGCTATCAGCTGTACAGACCAGCTTGGGACGGGCTGTCAGCTGCACAGACCGGCTGGGGACGGGCTGTCAGCTGTACAGACAGGCTGGGGACGGGCTGTCAGCAGTAGAGACCGGCTGGAGACCGGCTGTCAGCTGTACAGACCGGCTGGGGACGTGCTGTCAGCTGTACAGACCGGCTGGGGATGGGCTCTCAGCAGTACACACCGGCTGTCAGCTGTACAGACCGGCTGTCAGCTGTACAGACGGGCTGTCAGCTGTACTGACCGACTGTCGGCTGTACAGACCGGCTGTAAGCTGTACAGACCGGCTGGGAACCGGCTGCCAGCAGAACAAACCGGCTGTCAGCTGTACAGACCGGCTGGGGACGGACTGTCAGTTGTACAGACCGGCTGGGGACGGGCTGTCAGCTGTACAGGCCGGATGGGAACGGGCTGTCAGCTGTACAGACCGGCTGGTGGACTGGCTGTCAGCTGTACAGACAAGCTGGGGACGGGCTGTCAGCTGTACAAACCGGCTGGGGACCGGCTGTCAGCTGTAAAGACCGGCTGGGGACGGGCTGTCAGCAGTACAGACCGGCTGGAGACGTGATGTCAGCTGTACAGGCTGGCTGTCAGTAGTACATACCGGTTTGGGGACGGACTGTCAGCTGTACAGACCGGCTGGGGACCGGCTGCCAGCTGTACAGACCGGCTGGGGACGGGCTGTCAGCTGTAAAGACCGGCTGGGAACGGGCTGTCAGCTGTACAGACTGGCTGGGGATCGGCTGTCAGCAGTACACACCGGATGTCAGCAATACATACCGGCTGGGGACGGGCTGTCAGCAGTACAGACCGGCTGGGACGCGCTGTCAGCTGTACAGACCGACTGGGGACAGGCTGTCAGCTGTACAGACCAGATGGGGACGGGCTGTCAGCTGTGCATACCGGCTGGGGACGGGCTGTCAGCTGTACAGACCGGCTGGGGACGGGCTGTCAGCTGTACAGACCGGCTGGGGACGGGCTGTCAGCTGTACAGACCGGCTGGAGACGGGCTGTCAGCTGTACAGACCGGCTGGGGACCGGCTGTCAGCTGTACAGACTGGCTGTCAGCAGTACAGACCGGCTGGGGACGGGCTGTCAGCTGTAGAGACCGGCTTTCAGCCATACAGACCGGAAGTCAGCTGTAAAGACTGGCTGTCAGCTGTACAGACCGGCTGTACAGACTGGCTGAAGACCGGCTGTCAGCCGTACAGACCGGCCATGGACGGGCTGTCAGCTGTACAGACCGGCAGGGGACGGGCTGTCAGCAGTACAGACTGGCCGGGGACGGACTATCAGCTGTACAGACCGGCTGGGGACGGGCTGTCAGCTGTACAGACCGGCTGGGGACGGGCTGTCAGATGTACAAACCGGCTGGGGACGGGCTGTCAACTGTGCATACCGGCTGGGGACCGGCTGTCAGCTGTACAGTCCGGATGGGGACCGGCTGTCAGCTGTACAGACCGGCTGTCAGCTGTACAGACCGTCTTTCAGCGGTACAGACCGGCTGGGGACGGGCTGTCAGCTGTACAGACCGGCTGGGGACGGGCTGCCAGCTGTACAGACCGGCTGTCAGCTGTACAGACCGGCTGGGGACGGGCTGTCAGCTGTACAGACAGGCAGGTGACGGGCTGTCAGCTGTATAGACCGGCTGGGGACCGGCTGTCAGCTGTACAGACTGGCTGTTAGCAGTACAGACCGGCTGGGGACGGGCTGTCAGCTGTAGAGACCGGCTTTCAGCTATACAGACCGGCTGTCAACTGTAAAGACCGGCTGTCAGCTGTACAGACCGGCAGAACATAATGGCTAGAGACCGGCTGTCAGCTGTACAGACCGGCCAGGGACGGGCTGTCAGCTGTACAGACCGGCTGGGGACGGGCTGTCAGCAGTAGAGACTGGCCCGGGACGGACTATCACCTGTACAGACCAGCTTGGGACGGGCTGTCAGCTGTACAGACCGGCTGGGGACGGGCTGTCAGATGTACAGACCGGCTGTCAGTAGTACAGACGTGCTGGGGACGGGCTGCCAGCTGTATAGATCGGCTGGGGACGGGCTGTCTGCTGTACAGACCGGCTGGGGACGGGCTGTCAGCTGTACAGACCAGCTGAGGACCGGCTGTCAGATGTACAGTCCGGCTGGGGACGGGCTGTCAGCTGTACAGACCGACTGGGGACGGGCTGTCAACTGTACAGACCTGCTACGGACGGGCTGTCAGCAGTACAAACCGGCTGGAGACGGACTGTCAGCTGTACAGACCGGCTGGGGACAGGCTGTCAGCTGTACAGACCGACTGGGGACAGGCTGTCAGCTGTACAGACCGGCTGGGGACGGGCTGTCAGCTGTGCATACCGGCTGGGGAAGGGCTGTCAGCTGTACAGACCGGCTGGAGAAGGGCTGTCAGCTGTACAGACCGGCTGGGGACGGGCTGTCAGCTGTACAGACCGGCTGGAGACGGGCTGTCAGCTGTACAGACCGGCTGGGGACCGGCTGTCAGCTGTACAGACTGGCTGTCAGCAGTACATACCGGCTGGGGACGGGCTGTCGGCTGTAGAGACCGGCTTTCAGCTATACAGACCGGCTGTCAGCTGTAAAGACTGGCTGTCAGCTGTACAGACCGGCTAAACAGACTGGCGGAGACCGGCTGTCAGCTGTACAGACCGGCCAGAGACGGGCTGTCAGCTGTACAGACCGGCAGGGGACGGGATGTCAGCAGTACAGACTGGCCGGGGACGGACTATCAGCTGTACAGACCGGCTGGGGACGGGCTGTCAGCTGTACAGACCGGCTGGGGACGGGCTGTCAGCTGTACAGACCGGCTGTGGACGGGCTGTCAGCTGTGCATACCGGCTGGGGACGGGCTGTCAGCTGTACAGACCGGCTGGGGACCGGCTGTCGGCTGTACAGACCGGCTGGGGACGGGCTGTCAGCAGTACAGACTGGCCGGGGACGGACTATCAGCTGTACAGACCGGCATGGGATGGGCTGTCAGCTGTACAGACCGGCTGGGGACGGGCTGTCAGCTGTACAGACCGGCTGTCAGTAGTACATACGTGCCTGGGACGGGCTGTCAGCTGTACAGACCGACTGGGGACCGGCTGTCAGCTGTACAGACCGGCTGGGGACCGGCTGTCAGCTGTACAGATCGTCTGTCAGCTGTACAGACCGTCTTTCAGCTGTACAGATCGGCTGGGGACGGGCTGTCTGCTGTACAGACCGGCTGTCAGCTGTACAGACCGGCTGAGGACGGGCTGTCAGCTGTACAGACCAGCTGAAGGCCGGCTGTCAGATGTACAGGCCGGCTGGGGACGGGCTGTCAGCTATACAGACCGGCTGGGGAGGGGCTGTCAGCAGTACACACCGGATGTAAGCAATACAGACCGGCTGGGGACGGGCTGTCAGCAGTACAGACCGGCTGGGATGAGCTGTCAGCTGTACAGACCGACTGGGGACAGGCTGTCAGCTGTACAGACCTTCTGGGGAGGGGCTGTCAGCTGTGCATACCGGCTGGGGATGGGCTGTCAGCAGTACAGACCGGCTGGGGACGGACTGTCAGCTGTACAGACCGGCTGGGGACGGGCTGTCAGCTGTACAGACCGGCTGGAGACGGGCTGTCAGCTGTACAGACCGGCTGGGGACCGGCTGTCAGCTGTACAGACTGGCTGTCAGCAGTACAGACTGGCTGGGGACGGGCTGTCAGCTGTAGAGACCGGCTTTCAGCCATACAGACCGGAAGTCAGCTGTAAAGACTGTCTGTCAGCTGTACAGACCGGCTGTACAGACTGGCTGGAGACCGGCTGTCAGCTGTACAGACCGGCCAGGGACGGGCTGTCAGCTGTACAGACCGGCTGGGGACGGGCTGTCAGCTGTACAGACCGGCTGGGGACGGGCTGCCAGCTGTACAGACCGGCTGTCAGCTGTACAGACCGGCTGGGGACGGGGTGTCAGCTGTACAGACCGGCTGGGGGCGGGCTGTCAGCAGTACAGACCGGTTGGGGACGGACTGTCAGCTGTACAGACCAGCTGGGGACGGGCTGTCAGCTGTACAGACAGGTTGGGGACGGGCCGTCAGCTGTACCGACCGGCTGGGGACGGGCTGTCAGCAGTACAGACCGGCAGGTGACGGGCTGTCAGCTGTATAGACCGGCTGGGGACCGGCTGTCAGCTGTACAGACTGGCTGTTAGCAGTACAGACCGGCAGGTGACGGGCTGTCAGCTGTATAGACCGGCTGGGGACCGGCTGTCAGCTGTACAGACTGGCTGTTAGCAGTACAGACCGGCTGGGGACGGGCTGTCAGCTGTAGAGACCGGCTTTCAGCAATACAGACCGGCTGTCAGCTGTAAAGACCGGCTGTCAGCTGTACAGACCGGCAGAACATACTGGCTAGAGACCGGCTGTCAGCTGTACAGACCGGCCAGGGACGGGCTGTCAGCTGTACAGACTGGCTGGGGACGGGCTGTCAGCAGTAGAGACTGGCCCGGGACGGACTATCACCTGTACAGACCAGCTTGGGCCGGGCTGTCAGCTGTACAGACCGGCTGGGGACGGGCTGTCAGCTGTACAGACCGGCTGTCAGTAGTACAGACGTGCTGGGGACGGGCTGTCAGCTGTACAGACCGGCTCGGGACTGGCTGTCAGCTGTACAGACCGGCTGGGGACCGGCTGTCAGCTGTACAGACCGACTGTCCGCTGTACAGACTGTCTTTCAGCTTTACAGATCGGCTGGGGACGGGCTGTCTGCTGTACAGACCGGCTGGGGACGGGCTGTCAGCTGTACAGACCGGCTGGAGACGGGCTGTCAGCTGTACAGACTGGCTGTCAGTAGTACAGACGTGCTGGGGACGGGCTGTCAGCTGTACAGACCGGCTCGGGACTGGCTGTCAGCTGTACAGACCAGCTGAGGACCGGCTGTCAGATGTACAGACCGGCTGGGGACGGGCTGTCAGCTGTACAGACCGACTGGGGACGGGCTGTCAACTGTACAGACCTGCTACGGACGGGCTGTCAGCAGTACAAACCGGCTGGAGACGGACTGTCAGCTGTACAGACCGGCTGGGGACATGCTGTCAGCTGTACAGACCGACTGGGGACAGGCTGTCAGCTGTACAGACCGGCTGGGGACGGGCTGTCAGCTGTGCATACCGGCTGGGGAAGGGCTGTCAGCTGTACAGACCGGCTGGAGAAGGGCTGTCAGCTGTACAGACCGGCTGGGGACGGGCTGTCAGCTGTACAGACCGGCTGGAGACGGGCTGTCAGCTGTACAGACCAGCTGAGGACCGGCTGTCAGAGGTACAGACCGGCTGGGGACGGGCTGTCAGCTGTACAGACCGACTGGGGACGGGCTGTCAACTGTACAGACCTGCTACGGACGGGCTGTCAGCAGTACAAACCGGCTGGAGACGGACTGTCAGCTGTACAGACCGGCTGGGGACAGGCTGTCAGCTGTACAGACCGACTGGGGACAGGCTGTCAGCTGTACAGACCGGCTGGGGACGGGCTGTCAGCTGTGCATACCGGCTGGGGAAGGGCTGTCAGCTGTACAGACCGGCTGGAGAAGGGCTGTCAGCTGTACAGACCGGCTGGGGACGGGCTGTCAGCTGTACAGACTGGCTGGGGACCGGCTGTCAGCTGTACAGACTGGCTGTCAGCAGTACATACCGGCAGGGGACGGGCTGTCGGCTGTAGAGACCGGCTTTCAGCTATACAGACCGGCTGTCAGCTGTAAAGACTGGCTGTCAGCTGTACAGACCGGCTAAACAGACTGGCGGAGACCGCCTGTCAGCTGTACAGACCGGCCAGGGACGGGCTGTCAGCTGTACAGACCGGCAGGGGACGGGGTGTCAGCAGTACAGACTGGCCGGGGACGGACTATCAGCTGTACAGACCGGCTGGGGACGGGCTGTCAGCTGTACAGACCGGCTGGGGACGGGCTGTCAGCTGTACAGACCGGCTGTGGACGGGCTGTCAGCTGTGCATACCGGCTGGGGACGGGCTGTCAGCTGTACAGACCGGCTGGGGACCGGCTGTCAGCTGTACAGACCGGCTGGGGACGGGCTGTCAGCAGTACAGACTGGCCGGGGACGGACTATCAGCTGTACAGACCGGCATGGGACGGGCTGTCAGCTGTACAGACCGGCTGGGGACGGGCTGTCAGCTGTACAGACCGGCTGTCAGTAGTACATACGTGCTGGGGACGGGCTGTCAGCTGTACAGACCGGCTGGGGACCGGCTGTCAGCTGTACAGACCGGCTGGGGACCAGCTGTCAGCTGTACAGATCGTCTGTCAGCTGTACAGACCGTCTTTCAGCTGTACAGATCGGCTGGGGACGGGCTGTCTGCTGTACAGACCGGCTGTCAGCTGTACAGACCGGCTGGGGACGGGCTGTCAGCTGTACAGACCAGCTGAAGGCCGGCTGTCAGATGTACAGGCCGGCTGGGGACGGGCTGTCAGCTATACAGACCGGCTGGGGAGAGGCTGTCAGCAGTACACACCGGATGTCAGCAATACAGACCGGCTGGGGACGGGCTGTCAGCAGTACAGACCGGCTGGGATGAGCTTTCAGCTGTACAGACCGACTGGGGACAGGCTGTCAGCTGTACAGACCGGCTGGGGACGGGCTGTCAGCTGTGCATGCCGGCTGGGGATGGGCTGTCAGCAGTACAGACCGGCTGGGGACGGACTGTCAGCTGTACAGACCGGCTGGGGACGGGCTGTCAGCTGTACAGACCGGCTGGAGACGGGCTGTCAGCTGTACAGACCGGCTGGGGACCGGCTGTCAGCTGTACAGACTGGCTGTCAGCAGTACAGACCGGCTGGGGACGGGCTGTCAGCTGTAGAGACCGGCTTTCAGCCATACAGACCGGAAGTCAGCTGTAAAGACTGGCTGTCAGCTGTACAGACCGGCTGTACAGACTGGCTGGAGACCGGCTGTCAGCTGTACAGACCGGCCAGGGACGGGCTGTCAGCTGTACAGACCGGCAGGGGACGGGCTGTCAGCAGTACAGACTGGCCGGGGACGGACTATCAGCTTTACAGACCGGCTGGGGACGGGCTGTCAGCTGTACAGACCGGCTGGGGTTGTGCTGTCAGATGTACAGACCGGCTGGGGACGGGCTGTCAACTGTGCATACCGGTTGGGGACCGGCTGTCAGCTGTACAGTCCGGATGGGGACCGGCTGTCAGCTGTACAGACCGGCTGTCAGCTGTACAGACCGCTTTGAGCGGTACAGACCGGCGGGGGACGGGCTGTCAGCTGTACAGGCCGGCTGGGGATGGGCTGTCAGCAGTACAGACCGGCTGGGGACGGACTGTCAGCTGTACAGACCGGCTGGGGACGGGCTGTCAGCTGTACAGACCGGCTGGAGACGGACTGTCAGCTGTACAGACCGGCTGGGGACGGGCTGTCAGCTGTACAGGCCGGCTGGGCTTGGGCTGTCAGCTGTACAGACCGGCTGGAGACGGACTGTCAGCTGTACATACTGGCTGGGGACGGGCTGGCAGCTGTACAGACCGGCTGGGGACGGGCTGTCAGCAGTACAGACCGGCTGGGGACGGACTGTCAGCTGTACAGACCGGCTGGGGACGGGCTGTCAGCTGTACAGGCCGGCAAGGGACGGGCTGTCAGCAGTACAGACCGGCTAAGGAAAGCTGTCAGCTGTACAGACCGGCTGGGGACGGGCTGTCAGCTGTACAGACCGGCTGGGGACGGGCTATCAGCTGCACAGACTGGCTGGGGACGGGCTGTCAGCAGTACAGACCGACCGGAGACGGACTGTCAGCTTTACAGACCGGTTGGGGACGGGCTGTCAGCTGTACAGACCGGCTATCAGTAGTACATACCGGCTGGGGACGGGCTGTCAGCTGTACAGACCGACTGGAGACCGGCTGTCAGCTGTACAGGCCGGCTTGGGACGGACTGTCAGCTGTACAGACTGGCTGGGGACGGGCTGTCAGCTGTACAGATCGGCTATCAGTAGTACAGACGGGCTGGGGACGGGCTGTCAGCTGTACAGACCGGCTGGGGACCGGCTGTCAGCTGTACAGACAGGCTTGGGACTGGCTGTCAGCTGTACGTACCGGCTGTCAGCTGTACAGACTGGCTAGGGACGGGCTGTCAGCTGTACAGACCGGCTGGAGACCGGCTGTCAGCTGTACAGACCGGCTGGGGACGGACTGTCAGCTGTACAGACCGGCTGGGGACGGGCTGTCAGCAGTACAGACCGGCTGTCAGCTGTACAGACCGGCTGGAGACGGACTGTCAGCTGTACAGACCCGCTGGGGACGGGCTGTCAGCTGTACAGGCCGGCTGGGGACGGGCTGTCAGCTGTACAGACCGGCTGGAGACGGACTGTCAGCTCTACATACCGGCTGGGGACGGGCTGTTCGCTGTGCATACCGGTTGGGACAGGCTGTCAGCAGTACAGACCGGCTGGACACGGACTGTCAGCTGTACAGACCGGCCCGGCTGGAGACGGGCTGTCAGCAGTACAGACCGGCTGGGGACGGACTTGTCAGCTGTTCAGACCGGTTTGGGATGGGCTGTCAGCAGTACACACCGGCTGTCAGCAGTACAGACCGGCTGGGGATGGGCTGTCAGCAGTACAGACCGGCTGGGGACGGGCTGTCAGCTGTACAGACCGGCTGTCAGCTGCACACACCGACTGGGGACGGGCTGCCAGCTGTATAGACCGGCTGGGAACGGGCTGTCAGTTGTACAGACCAGCTGGGGACGGGCTGTCAGCTGTACAGGCCAGCTGGGGAAAGGCTGTCAGTTGTACAGGCCGGCTGGGGACGGGCTGTCAGCTGTACATACCGGCTGGGGACGGGCTGTCAGCTGTACATTCCGGCTGAAGACGGGCTGTCAGCTGTAAAGACAGGATAAGGACGAACTGTCAGCAGTAGAGACCAGCTGGAGACCGGCTGTCGGCTGTACAGGCTGGCTGGGGACGGACTGTCAGCTGTACAGACCGGCTGGGGGCGGGCTATCAGCTGTACAGACCAGCTTGGGACGGGCTGTCAGCTGCACAGACCGGCTGGGGACGGGCTGTCAGCTGTACAGACAGGCTGGGGACGGGCTGTCAGCAGTAGATACCGGCTGGAGACCGGCTGTCAGCTGTACAGACCGGCTGGGGACGTGCTGTCAGCTGTACAGACCGGCTGGGGATGGGCTCTCAGCAGTACACACCGGCTGTCAGCTGTACAGACCGGCTGTCAGCTGTACAGACGGGCTGTCAGCTGTACTGACCGACTGTCGGCTGTACAGACCGGCTGTAAGCTGTACAGAACGGCTGGGAACCGGCTGCCAGCAGAACAAACCGGCTGTCAGCTGTACAGACCGGCTGGGGACGGACTGTCAGTTGTACAGACCGGCTGGGGACGGGCTGTCAGCTGTACAGGCCGGATGGGAACGGGCTGTCAGCTGTACAGACCGGCTGGTGGACTGGCTGTCAGCTGTACAGACAAGCTGGGGACGGGCTGTCAGCTGTACAAACCGGCTGGGGACCGGCTGTCAGCTGTAAAGACCGGCTGGGGACGGGCTGTCAGCAGTACAGACCGGCTGGAGACGTGATGTCAGCTGTACAGGCTGGCTGTCAGTAGTACATACCGGTTTGGGGACGGACTGTCAGCTGTACAGACCGGCTGGGGACCGGCTGCCAGCTGTACAGACCGGCTGGGGACGGGCTGTCAGCTGTAAAGACCGGCTGGGAACGGGCTGTCAGCTGTACAGACTGGCTGGGGATCGGCTGTCAGCAGTACACACCGGATGTCAGCAATACATACCGGCTGGGGACGGGCTGTCAGCAGTACAGACCGGCTGGGACGGGCTGTCAGCTGTACAGACCGACTGGGGACAGGCTGTCAGCTGTACAGACCAGATGGGGACGGGCTGTCAGCTGTGCATACCGGCTGGGGACGGGCTGTCAGCTGTACAGACCGGCTGGGGACGGGCTGTCAGCTGTACAGACCGGCTGGGGACGGGCTGTCAGCTGTACAGACCGGCTGGAGACGGGCTGTCAGCTGTACAGACCGGCTGGGGACCGGCTGTCAGCTGTACAGACTGGCTGTCAGCAGTACAGACCGGCTGGGGACGGGCTGTCAGCTGTAGAGACCGGCTTTCAGCCATACAGACCGGAAGTCAGCTGTAAAGACTGGCTGTCAGCTGTACAGACCGGCTGTACAGACTGGCTGAAGACCGGCTGTCAGCCGTACAGACCGGCCATGGACGGGCTGTCAGCTGTACAGACCGGCAGGGGACGGGCTGTCAGCAGTACAGACTGGCCGGGGACGGACTATCAGCTGTACAGACCGGCTGGGGACGGGCTGTCAGCTGTACAGACCGGCTGGGGCGGGCTGTCAGATGTACAAACCGGCTGGGGACGGGCTGTCAACTGTGCATACCGGCTGGGGACCGGCTGTCAGCTGTACAGTCCGGATGGGGACCGGCTGTCAGCTGTACAGACCGGCTGTCAGCTGTACAGACCGTCTTTCAGCGGTACAGACCGGCTGGGGACGGGCTGTCAGCTGTACAGACCGGCTGGGGACGGGCTGCCAGCTGTACAGACCGGCTGTCAGCTGTACAGACCGGCTGGGGACGGGGTGTCAGCTGTACAGACCGGCTGGGGGCGGGCTGTCAGCAGTACAGACCGGTTGGGGACGGACTGTCAGCTGTACAGACCAGCTGGGGACGGGCTGTCAGCTGTACAGACCGGTTGGGGACGGGCCGTCAGCTGTACCGACCGGCTGGGGACGGGCTGTCAGCTGTACAGACAGGCAGGTGACGGGCTGTCAGCTGTATAGACCGGCTGGGGACCGGCTGTCAGCTGTACAGACTGGCTGTTAGCAGTACAGACCGGCTGGGGACGGGCTGTCAGCTGTAGAGACCGGCTTTCAGCTATACAGACCGGCTGTCAACTGTAAAGACCGGCTGTCAGCTGTACAGACCGGCAGAACATACTGGCTAGAGACCGGCTGTCAGCTGTACAGACCGGCCAGGGACGGGCTGTCAGCTGTACAGACCGGCTGGGGACGGGCTGTCAGCAGTAGAGACTGGCCCGGGACGGACTATCACCTGTACAGACCAGCTTGGGACGGGCTGTCAGCTGTACAGACCGGCTGGGGACGGGCTGTCAGATGTACAGACCGGCTGTCAGTAGTACAGACGTGCTGGGGACGGGCTGCCAGCTGTATAGATCGGCTGGGGACGGGCTGTCTGCTGTACAGACCGGCTGGGGACGGGCTGTCAGCTGTACAGACCAGCTGAGGACCGGCTGTCAGATGTACAGACCGGCTGGGGACGGGCTGTCAGCTGTACAGACCGACTGGGGACGGGCTGTCAACTGTACAGACCTGCTACGGACGGGCTGTCAGCAGTACAAACCGGCTGGAGACGGACTGTCAGCTGTACAGACCGGCTGGGGACAGGCTGTCAGCTGTACAGACCGACTGGGGACAGGCTGTCAGCTGTACAGACCGGCTGGGGACGGGCTGTCAGCTGTGCATACCGGCTGGGGAAGGGCTGTCAGCTGTACAGACCGGCTGGAGAAGGGCTGTCAGCTGTACAGACCGGCTGGGGACGGGCTGTCAGCTGTACAGACCGGCTGGAGACGGGCTGTCAGCTGTACAGACCGGCTGGGGACCGGCTGTCAGCTGTACAGACTGGCTGTCAGCAGTACATACCGGCTGGGGACGGGCTGTCGGCTGTAGAGACCGGCTTTCAGCTATACAGACCGGCTGTCAGCTGTAAAGACTGGCTGTCAGCTGTACAGACCGGCTAAACAGACTGGCGGAGACCGGCTGTCAGCTGTACAGACCGGCCAGAGACGGGCTGTCAGCTGTACAGACCGGCAGGGGACGGGATGTCAGCAGTACAGACTGGCCGGGGACGGACTATCAGCTGTACAGACCGGCTGGGGACGGGCTGTCAGCTGTACAGACCGGCTGGGGACGGGCTGTCAGCTGTACAGACCGGCTGTGGACGGGCTGTCAGCTGTGCATACCGGCTGGGGACGGGCTGTCAGCTGTACAGACCGGCTGGGGACCGGCTGTCGGCTGTACAGACCGGCTGGGAACGGGCTGTCAGCAGTACAGACTGGCCGGGGACGGACTATCAGCTGTACAGACCGGCATGGGATGGGCTGTCAGCTGTACAGACCGGCTGGGGACGGGCTGTCAGCTGTACAGACCGGCTGTCAGTAGTACATACGTGCCTGGGACGGGCTGTCAGCTGTACAGACCGACTGGGGACCGGCTGTCAGCTGTACAGACCGGCTGGGGACCGGCTGTCAGCTGTACAGATCGTCTGTCAGCTGTACAGACCGTCTTTCAGCTGTACAGATCGGCTGGGGACGGGCTGTCTGCTGTACAGACCGGCTGTCAGCTGTACAGACCGGCTGAGGACGGGCTGTCAGCTGTACAGACCAGCTGAAGGCCGGCTGTCAGATGTACAGGCCGGCTGGGGACGGGCTGTCAGCTATACAGACCGGCTGGGGAGGGGCTGTCAGCAGTACACACCGGATGTAAGCAATACAGACCGGCTGGGGACGGGCTGTCAGCAGTACAGACCGGCTGGGATGAGCTGTCAGCTGTACAGACCGACTGGGGACAGGCTGTCAGCTGTACAGACCTTCTGGGGAGGGGCTGTCATCTGTGCATACCGGCTGGGGATGGGCTGTCAGCAGTACAGACCGGCTGGGGACGGACTGTCAGCTGTACAGACCGGCTGGGGCCGGGCTGTCAGCTGTACAGACCGGCTGGAGACGGGCTGTCAGCTGTACAGACCGGCTGGGGACCGGCTGTCAGCTGTACAGACTGGCTGTCAGCAGTACAGACTGGCTGGGGACGGGCTGTCAGCTGTAGAGACCGGCTTTCAGCCATACAGACCGGAAGTCAGCTGTAAAGACTGTCTGTCAGCTGTACAGACCGGCTGTACAGACTGGCTGGAGACCGGCTGTCAGCTGTACAGACCGGCCAGGGACGGGCTGTCAGCTGTACAGACCGGCAGGGGACGGGCTGTCAGCAGTACAGACTGGCCGGGGACGGACTATCAGCTGTACAGACCGGCTGGGGACGGGCTGTCAGCTGTACAGACCGGCTGGGGTTGTGCTGTCAGATGTACAGACCAGCTGGGGACGGGCTGTCAACTGTGCATACCGGTTGGGGACCGGCAGTCAGCTGTACAGTCCGGATGGGGACCGGCTGTCAGCTGTACAGACCGGCTGTCAGCTGTACAGACCGTCTTTGAGCGGTACAGACCGGCTGGGGACGGGCTGTCAGCTGTACAGACCGGCTGTCAGCTGTACAGACCGGCTGGGGACGGGGTGTCAGCTGTACAGACCGGCTGGGGACGGGCTGTCAGCTGTACAGACCGGCTGGGGACGGGCTGTCAGCTGTACAGTCCGGCTGGAGACGGGCTGTCAGCTGTACAGACCGGCTGGGGACCGGCTGTCAGCTGTACAGACTGGCTGTCAGCAGTACAGACTGGCTGGGGACGGGCTGTCAGCTGTACAGACCGGCTGGGGATCGGCTGTCAGCAGTACACAGCGGATGTCAGCAATACATACCGGCTGGGGACGGGCTGTCAGCAGTACAGACCGGCTGGGACGGGCTGTCAGCTGTACAGACCGACTGGGGACAGGCTATCAGCTGTACAGACCGGCTGGGGACGGGCTGTCTGCTGTGCATACCGGCTGGGGATGGGCTGTCAGCAGTACAGACCGGCTGGGGACGGACTGTCAGCTGTACAGACCGGCTGGGGACCGGCTGTCGGCTGTACAGACCGGCTGGGGACGGGCTGTCAGCTGTACAGACCAGCTGTCAGCTGCACAGACCGACTGGGGACGGGCTGCCAGCTGTATAGACCGGCAGGGGACGGGCTGTCAGTTGTACAGACCAGCTGGGGAACGGCTGTCAGCTGTACAGGCCAGCTGGGGAAAGGCTGTCAGTTGTACAGGCCTGCTGGGGACGGGCTGTCAGCTGTACAGACCGGCTGGGGACGGGCTGTCAGCTGTACATTCCGGCTGAAGACGGGCTGTCAGCTGTAAAGACAGGATAAGGACCAACTGTCAGCAGTAGAGACCAGCTGGAGACCGGCTGTCAGCTGTACAGGCTGGCTGGGGACGGACTGTCAGCTGTACAGACCGGCTTGGGGCGGGCTGTCAGCTGTACAGACCGGCTTGGGACGGGCTGTCAGCTGCACAGACCGGCTGGGGACGGGCTGTCAGCTGTACAGACAGGCTGGGGACGGGCTGTCAGCAGTAGAGACCGGCTGGAGACCGGCTGTCAGCTGTACAGACCAGCTGGGGACGGGCTGTCAGCTGTACAGACCGGCTGGGGATGGGCTCTCAGCAGTACACACCGGTGTTCAGCAGTACATACCGGCTGGGGACGGACTGTCTGCTGTACAGACCGTTTGGGGATGGGCTGTCAGCAGTACACACCGGCTGTCAGCTGTACAGACCGGCTGTCAGCTGTACAGACGGGCTGTCAGCTGTACTGACCGACTGTCAGCTGTACAGACCAGCTGTAAGCTGTACAGACCGGCTGGGAACCGGCTGCCAGCAGAACAAACCGGCTGTCAGCTGTACAGACCGGCTGGGGACGGACTGTCAGCTGTACAGACCGGCTGGGGACGGGCTGTCAGCTGTAAAGGCCGGATGGGAACGGGCTGTCAGCTGTACAGACCGGCTGGTGGACTGGCTGTCAGCTGTACAGACAAGCTGGGGACGGGCTGTCAGCTGTACAAACCGGCTGGGGACCGGCTGTCAGCTGTAAAGACCGGCTGGGGACGGGTTGTCAGCAGTACAGACCGGCTGGAGACGTGCTGTCATCTGTACAGGCTGGCTGTCAGTAGTACATACCGGTTTGGGGACGGACTGTCAGCTGTACAGACCGGCTGGGGACGGGCTGTCAGCTGTACAGACCGGCTGGGGTTGTGCTGTCAGATGTACAGACCGGCTGGGGACGGGCTGTCAACTGTGCATACCGGTTGGGGACCGGCTGTCAGCTGTACAGTCCGGATGGGGACCGGCTGTCAGCTGTACAGACCGGCTGTCAGCTGTACAGACCGTCTTTGAGCGGTACAGACCGGCTGGGGACGGGCTGTCAGCTGTACAGGCCGGCTGGGGATGGGCTGTCAGCAGTACAGACCGGCTGGGGACGGACTGTCAGCTGTACAGACCGGCTGGGGACGGGCTGTCAGCTGTACAGACCGGCTGGAGACGGACTGTCAGCTGTACAGACCGGCTGGGGACGGGCTGTCAGCTGTACAGGCCGGCTGGGCTTGGGCTGTCAGCTGTACAGACCGGCTGGAGACGGACTGTCAGCTGTACATTCTGGCTGGGGACGGGCTGGCAGCTGTACAGACCGGCTGGGGACGGGCTGTCAGCAGTACAGACCGGCTGGGGACGGACTGTCAGCTGTACAGACCGGCTGGGGACGGGCTGTCAGCTGTACAGGCCGGCAAGGGACGGGCTGTCAGCAGTACAGACCGGCTAAGGAAAGCTGTCAGCTGTACAGACCGGCTGGGGACGGGCTGTCAGCTGTACAGACCAGCTGGGGACGGGCTATCAGCTGTACAGACTGGCTGGGGACGGGCTGTCAGCAGTACAGACCGACCGGAGACGGACTGTCAGCTTTACAGACCGGTTGGGGACGGGCTGTCAGCTGTACAGACCGGCTATCAGTAGTACATACCGGCTGGGGACGGGCTGTCAGCTGTACAGACCGACTGGAGACCGGCTGTCAGCTGTACAGGCCGGCTTGGGACGGACTGTCAGCTGTACAGACTGGCTGGGGACGGGCTGTCAGCTGTACAGATCGGCTATCAGTAGTACAGACGGGCTGGGGACGGGCTGTCAGCTGTACAGACCGGCTGGGGACCGGCTGTCAGCTGTACAGACAGTCTTGGGACTGGCTGTCAGCTGTACGTACCGGCTGTCAGCTGTACAGACTGGCTAGGGACGGGCTGTCAGCTGTACAGACCGGCTGGAGACCGGCTGTCAGCTGTACAGACCGGCTGGGGACGGACTGTCAGTTGTACAGACCGGCTGGGGACGGGCTGTCAGCAGTACAGACCGGCTGTCAGTTGTACAGACCGGCTGGAGACGGACTGTCAGCTGTACAGACCCGCTGGGGACGGGCTGTCAGCTGTACAGGCCGGCTGGGGACGGGCTGTCAGCTGTACATACCGGCTGGAGACGGACTGTCAGCTCTACATACCGGCTGGGCACGGGCTGTTCGCTGTGCATACCGGTTGGGACAGGCTGTCAGCAGTACAGACCGGCTGGACACGGACTGTCAGCTGTACAGACCGGCCCGGCTGGAGACGGGCTGTCAGCAGTACAGACCGGCTGGGGACGGACTGTCAGCTGTTCAGACCGGCTTGGGATGGGCTGTCAGCAGTACACACCGGCTGTCAGCAGTACAGACCGGCTGGGGATAAGCTGTCAGCAGTACAGACCGGCTGGGGACGGGCTGTCAGCTGTACAGCCCGGCTGGGGACGGGCTGTCAGCTGTACAGACCGGCTGGGGACGGGCTGTCAGCTGTACAGACCGGCTGTAGACGGGCTGTCAGCTGTACAGACCGGCTGGGGACCGGCTGTCAGCTGTGCAGACTGGCTGTCAGCAGTACAGACCGGCTGGGGACGGGCTGTCAGCTGTAGAGACCGGCTTTCAGCCATACAGACCGGAAGTCAGCTGTAAAGACTGGCTGTCAGCTGTACAGACCGGCTGTACAGACTGGCTGAAGACCGGCTGTCAGCTGTACAGACCGGCCATGGACGGGCTGTCAGCTGTACAGACCGGCAGGGGACAGGCTGTCAGCAGTACAGACTGGCCGGGGACGGACTATCAGCTGTACAGACCGGCTGGGGACGGGCTGTCAGCTGTACAGACCGGCTGGGGACGGGCTGTCAGATGTACAAACCGGCTGGGGACGGGCTGTCAACTGTGCATACCGGCTGGGGACCGGCTGTCAGCGGTACAGTCCGGATGCGGACCGGCTGTCAGCTGTACAGACCGGCTGTCAGCTGTACAGACCGTCTTTCAGCGGTACAGACCGGTTGGGGACGGGCTGTCAGCTGTACAGACCGGCTGGGGACGGGCTGCCAGCTGTACAGACCGGCTGTCAGCTGTACAGACCGGCTGGGGACGGGGTGTCAGCTGTACAGACCGGCTGGGGGCGGGCTGTCAGCAGTACAGACCGGTTGGAGACGGACTGTCAGCTGTACAGACCAGCTGGGGACGGGCTGTCAGCTGTACAGACCGGTTGGGGACGGGCCGTCAACTGTACCGACCGGCTGGGGACGGGCTGTCAGCTGTGCAGACCGGCAGGTGACGGGCTGTCAGCTGTATAGACCAGCTGGGGACCGGCTGTCAGCTGTACAGACTGGCTGTTAGCAGTACAGACCGGCTGGGGACGGGCTGTCAGCTGTAGAGACCGGCTTTCAGCTATACAGACCGGCTGTCAGCTGTAAAGACCGGCTGTCAGCTGTACAGACCGGCAGAACATACTGGCTAGAGACCGGCTGTCAGCTGTACAGACCGGCCAGGGACGGGCTGTCAGCTGTACAGACTGGCTGGGGACGGGCTGTCAGCAGTAGAGACTGGCCCGGGACGGACTATCACCTGTACAGACCAGCTTGGGACGGGCTGTCAGCTGTACAGACCGGCTGGGGACGGGCTGTCAGCTGTACAGACCGGCTGTCAGTAGTACAGACGTGCTGGGGACGGGCTGTCAGCTGTACAGACCGGCTCGGGACTGGCTGTCAGCTGTACAGACCGGCTGGGGACCGGCTGTCAGCTGTACAGACCGACTGTCCCCTGCACAGACCGTCTTTCAGCTTTACAGATCGGCTGGGGACGGGCTGTCTGCTGTACAGACCGGCTGGGGACGGGCTGTCAGCTGTACAGACCAGCTGAGGACCGGCTGTCAGATGTACAGACCGGCTGGGGACGGGCTGTCAGCTGTACAGACCGACTGGGGACGGGCTGTCAACTGTATAGACCTGCTACGGACGGGCTGTCAGCAGTACAAACCGGCTAAAGACGGACTGTCAGCTGTACAGACCGGCTGGGGACAGGCTGTCAGCTGTACAGACCGACTGGGGACAGGCTGTCAGTTGTACAGACCGGCTGGGGACGGGCTGACAGCTGTGCATACCGGCTGGGGAAGGGCTGTCAGCTGTACAGACCGGCTGGAGAAGGGCTGTCAGCTGTACAGACCGGCTGGGGACGGGCTGTCAGCTGTACAGACCGGCTGGAGACGGGCTGTCAGCTGTACAGACTGGCTGGGGACCGGCTGTCAGCTGTACAGACTGGCTGTCAGCAGTACATACCGGCTGGGGACGGGCTGTCGGCTGTAGAGACCGGCTTTCAGCTATACAGACCGGCTGTCAGCTGTAAAGACTGGCTGTCAGCTGTACAGACCGGCTAAACAGACTGGCGGAGACCGGCTGTCAGCTGTACAGACCGGCCAGGGACGGGCTGTCAGCTGTACAGCCCGGCAGGGGACGGGATGTCAGCAGTACAGACTGGCCGGGGACGGACTATCAGCTGTACAGACCGGCTGGGGACGGGCTGTCAGCTGTACAGACCGGCTGGGGACGGGCTGTCAGCTGTACAGACCGGCTGTGGACGGGCTGTCAGCTGTGCATACCGGCTGGGGACGGGCTGTCAGCTGTACAGACCGGCTGGGGACCGGCTGTCAGCTGTACAGACCGGCTGGGGACGGGCTGTCAGCAGTACAGACTGGCCGGGGACGGACTATCAGCTGTACAGACCGGCATGGGACGGGCTGTCAGCTGTACAGACCGGCTGGGGACGGGCTGTCAGCTGTACAGACCGGCTGTCAGTAGTACATACGTGCTGGGGACGGGCTGTCAGCTGTACAGACCGGCTGGGGACCGGCTGTCAGCTGTACAGACCGGCTGGGGACCAGCTGTCAGCTGTACAGATCGTCTGTCAGCTGTACAGACCGTCTTTCAGCTGTACAGATCGGCTGGGGACGGGCTGTCTGCTGTACAGACCGGTTGTCAGCTGTACAGACCGGCTGGGGACGGGCTGTCAGCTGTACAGACCAGCTGAAGGCCGGCTGTCAGATGTACAGGCCGGCTGGGGACGGGCTGTCAGCTATACAGACCGGCTGGGGAGGGGCTGTCAGCAGTACACACCGGATGTCAGCAATACAGACCGGCTGGGGACGGGCTGTCAGCAGTACAGACCGGCTGGGATGAGCTGTCAGCTGTACAGACCGACTGGGGACAGGCTGTCAGCTGTACAGACCGGCTGGGGACGGGCTGTCAGCTGTGCATACCGGCTGCGGATGGGCTGTCAGCAGTACAGACCGGCTGGGGACGGACTGTCAGCTGTACAGACCGGCTGGGGACGGGCTGTCAGCTGTACAGACCGGCTGGAGACGGGCTGTCAGCTGTACAGACCGGCTGGGGACCGGCTGTCAGCTGTACAGACTGGCTGTCAGCAGTACAGACCGGCTGGGGACGGGCTGTCAGCTGTAGAGACCGGTTTTCAGCCATACAGACCGGAAGTCAGCTGTAAAGACTGGCTGTCAGCTGTACAGACCGGCTGTACAGACTGGCTGGAGACCGGCTGTCAGCTGTACAGACCGGCCAGGGACGGGATGTCAGCTGTACAGACCGGCAGGGGACGGGCTGTCAGCAGTACAGACTGGCCGGGGACGGACTATCAGCTGTACAGACCGGCTGGGGACGGGCTGTCAGCTGTACAGACCGGCTGGGGACGGGCTGTCAGATGTACAAACCGGCTGGGGACGGGCTGTCAACTGTGCATACCGGCTGGGGACCGGCTGTCAGCTGTACAGTCCGGATGGGGACCGGCTGTCAGCTGTACAGACCGGCTGTCAGCTGTACAGACCGTCTTTGAGCGGTACAGACCGGCTGGGGACGGGCTGTCAGCTGTACAGGCCGGCTGGGGATGGGCTGACAGCAGTACAGACCGGCTGGGGACGGACTGTCAGCTGTACAGACCGGCTGGGGACGGGCTGTCAGCTGTACAGACCGGCTGGAGACGGACTGTCAGCTGTACAGACCGGCTGGGGACGGGCTGTCAGCTGTGCAGGCCGGCTGGGCTTGGGCTGTCATCTGTACAGACCGGCTGGAGACGGACTGTCAGCTGTACATACTGGCTGGGGACGGGCTGGCAGCTGTACAGACCGGCTGGGGACGGGCTGTCAGCAGTACAGACCGGCTGGGGACGGACTGTCAGCTGTACAGACCGGCTGGGGACGGGCTGTCAGCTGTACAGGCCGGCAAGGGACGGGCTGTCAGCAGTACAGACCGGCTAAGGAAAGCTGTCAGCTGTACATACCGGCTGGGGACGGGCTGTCAGCTGTACAGACCGGCTGGGGACGGGCTATCAGCTGTACAGACTGGCTGGGGACGGGCTGTCAGCAGTACAGACCGACCGGAGACGGACTGTCAGCTTTACAGACCGGTTGGGGACGGGCTGTCAGCTGTACAGACCGGCTATCAGTAGTACATACCGGCTGGGGACGGGCTGTCAGCTGTACAGACCGACTGGAGACCGGCTGTCAGCTGTACAGGCCGGCTTGGGACGGACTGTCAGCTGTACAGACTGGCTGGGGACGGGCTGTCAGCTGTACAGATCGGCTATCAGTAGTACAGACGGGCTGGGGACGGGCTGTCAGCTGTACAGACCGGCTGGGGACCGGCTGTCAACTGTACAGACAGGCTTGGGACTGGCTGTCAGCTGTACGTACCGGCTGTCAGCTGTACAGACTGGCTAGGGACGGGCTGTCAGCTGTACAGACCGGCTGGAGACCGGCTGTCAGCTGTACAGACCGGCTGGGGACGGACTGTCAGCTGTACAGACCGGCTGGGGACGGGCTGTCAGCAGTACAGACCGGCTGTCAGTTGTACAGACCGGCTGGAGACGGACTGTCAGCTGTACAGACCCGCTGGGGACGGGCTGTCAGCTGTACAGGCCGGCTGGGGACGGGCTGTCAGCTGTACAGACCGGCTGGAGACGGACTGTCAGCTCTACATACCGGCTGGGGACGGGCTGTTCGCTGTGCATACCGGTTGGGACAGGCTGTCAGCAGTACAGACCGGCTGGACACGGACTGTCAGCTGTACAGACCGGCCCGGCTGGAGACGGGCTGTCAGCAGTACAGACCGGCTGGGGACGGACTGTCAGCTGTTCAGACCGGTTTGGGATGGGCTGTCAGCAGTACACACCGGCTGTCAGCAGTACAGACCGGCTGGGGATGGGCTGTCAGCAGTACAGACCGGCTGGGGACGGGCTGTCAGCTGTACAGACCGGCTGTCAGCTGCACAGACCGACTGGGGACGGGCTGCCAGCTGTATAGACCGGCTGGGAACGGGCTGTCAGTTGTACAGACCAGCTGGGGACGGGCTGTCAGCTGTACAGGCCAGCTGGGGAAAGGCTGTCAGTTGTACAGGCCGGCTGGGGACGGGCTGTCAGCTGTACAGACCGGCTGGGGACGGGCTGTCAGCTGTACATTCCGGCTGAAGACGGGCTGTCAGCTGTAAAGACAGGATAAGGACGAACTGTCAGCAGTAGAGACCAGCTGGAGACCGGCTGTCAGCTGTACAGGCTGGCTGGGGACGGACTGTCAGCTGTACAGACCGGCTGGGGGCGGGCTGTCAGCTGTACAGACCGGCTTGGGACGGGCTGTCAGCTGCACAGACCGGCTGGGGACGGGCTGTCAGCTGTACAGACAGGCTGGGGACGGGCTGTCAGCAGTAGAGACCGGCTGGAGACCGGCTGTCAGCTGTACAGACCGGCTGGGGACGGGCTGTCAGCTGTACAGACCGGCTGGGGATGGGCTCTCAGCAGTACACACCGGCTGTCAGCAGTACAGACCGGCTGGGGACGGACTGTCTGCTGTACAGACCGTTTGAGGATGGGCTGTCAGCAGTACACACCGGCTGTCAGCTGTATAGACCGGCTGTCAGCTGTACAGACGGGCTGTCAGCTGTACTGACCGACTGTCAGCTGTACAGACCGGCTGTAAGCTGTACAGACCGGCTGGGAACCGGCTGCCAGCAGAACAAACCGGCTGTCAGCTGTACAGACCGGCTGGAGACGGACTGTCAGCTGTACAGACCGGCTGGGGACGGGCTGTCAGCTGTACAGGCCGGATGGGAACGGGCTGTCAGCTGTACAGACCGGCTGGTGGACTGGCTGTCAGCTGTACAGACAAGCTGGGGACGGGCTGTCAGCTGTACAAACCGGCTGGGGACCGGCTGTCAGCTGTAAAGACCGGCTGGGGACGGGCTGTCAGCAGTACAGACCGGCTGGAGACGTGATGTCAGCTGTACAGGCTGGCTGTCAGTAGTACATACCGGTTTGGGGACGGACTGTCAGCTGTACAGACCGGCTGGGGACCGGCTGCCAGCTGTACAGACCGGCTGGGAACGGGCTGTCAGCTGTAAAGACCGGCTGGGAACGGGCTGTCAGCTGTACAGACCGGCTGGGGATCGGCTGTCAGCAGTACACACCGGATGTCAGCAATACATACCGGCTGGGGACGGGCTGTCAGCAGTACAGACCGGCTGGGACGGGCTGTCAGCTGTACAGACCGACTGGGGACAGGCTGTCAGCTGTACAGACCAGATGGGGACGGGCTGTCAGCTGTGCATACCGGCTGGGGACGGGCTGTCAGCTGTACAGACCGGCTGGGGACGGGCTGTCAGCTGTACAGACCGGCTGGGGACGGGCTGTCAGCTGTACAGACCGGCTGGAGACGGGCTGTCAGCTGTACAGACCGGCTGGGGACCGGCTGTCAGCTGTACAGACTGGCTGTCAGCAGTACAGACCGGCTGGGGACGGGCTGTCAGCTGTAGAGACCGGCTTTCAGCCATACAGACCGGAAGTCAGCTGTAAAGACTGGCTGTCAGCTGTACAGACCGGCTGTACAGACTGGCTGAAGACCGGCTGTCAGCCGTACAGACCGGCCATGGACGGGCTGTCAGCTGTACAGACCGGCAGGGGACGGGCTGTCAGCAGTACAGACTGGCCGGGGACGGACTATCAGCTGTACAGACCGGCTGGGGACGGGCTGTCAGCTGTACAGACCGGCTGGGGACGGGCTGTCAGATGTACAAACCGGCTGGGGACGGGCTGTCAACTGTGCATACCGGCTGGGGACCGGATGTCAGCTGTACAGTCCGGATGGGGACCGGCTGTCAGCTGTACAGACCGGCTGTCAGCTGTACAGACCGTCTTTCAGCGGTACAGACCGGCTGGGGACAGGCTGTCAGCTGTACAGACCGGCTGGGGACGGGCTGCCAGCTGTACAGACCGGCTGTCAGCTGTACAGACCGGCTGGGGACGGGGTGTCAGCTGTACAGACCGGCTGGGGGCGGGTTGTCAGCAGTACAGACCGGTTGGGGACGGACTGTCAGCTGTACAGACCAGCTGGGGACGGGCTGTCAGCTGTACAGACCGGTTGGGGACGGGCCGTCAGCTGTACCGACCGGCTGGGGACGGGCTGTCAGCTGTACAGACAGGCAGGTGACGGGCTGTCAGCTGTATAGACCGGCTGGGGACCGGCTGTCAGCTGTACAGACTGGCTGTTAGCAGTACAGACCGGCTGGGGACGGGCTGTCAGCTGTAGAGACCGGCTTTCAGCTATACAGACCGGCTGTCAGCTGTAAAGACCGGCTGTCAGCTGTACAGACCGGCAGAACATACTGGCTAGAGACCGGCTGTCAGCTGTACAGACCGGCCAGGGACGGGCTGTCAGCTGTACAGACCGGCTGGGGACGGGCTGTCAGCAGAAGAGACTGGCCCGGGACGGACTATCACCTGTACAGACCAGCTTGGGACGGGCTGTCAGCTGTACAGACCGGCTGGGGACGGGCTGTCAGCTGTACAGACCGGCTGTCAGTAGTACAGACGTGCTGGGGACGGGCTGCCAGCTGTATAGATCGGCTGGGGACGGGCTGTCTGCTGTACAGACCGGCTGGGGACGGGCTGTCAGCTGTACAGACCAGCTGAGGACCGGCTGTCAGATGTACAGACCGGCTGGGGACGGGCTGTCAGCTGTACAGACCGACTGGGGACGGGCTGTCAACTGTACAGACCTGCTACGGACGGGCTGTCAGCAGTACAAACCGGCTGGAGACGGACTGTCAGCTGTACAGACCGGCTGGGGACAGGCTGTCAGCTGTACAGACCGACTGGGGACAGGCTGTCAGCTGTACAGACCGGCTGGGGACGGGCTGTCAGCTGTGCATACCGGCTGGGGAAGGGCTGTCAGCTGTACAGACCGGCTGGAGAAGGGCTGTCAGCTGTACAGACCGGCTGGGGACGGGCTGTCAGCTGTACAGACCGGCTGGAGACGGGCTGTCAGCTGTACAGACCGGCTGGGGACCGGCTGTCAGCTGTACAGACTGGCTGTCAGCAGTACATACCGGCTGGGGACGGGCTGTCGGCTGTAGAGACCGGCTTTCAGCTATACAGACCGGCTGTCAGCTGTAAAGACTGGCTGTCAGCTGTACAGACCGGCTAAACAGACTGGCGGAGACCGGCTGTCAGCTGTACAGACCGGCCAGGGACGGGCTGTCAGCTGTACAGACCGGCAGGGGACGGGATGTCAGCAGTACAGACTGGCCGGGGACGGACTATCAGCTGTACAGACCGGCTGGGGACGGGCTGTCAGCTGTACAGACCGGCTGGGGACGGGCTGTCAGCTGTACAGACCGGCTGTGGACGGGCTGTCAGCTGTGCATACCGGCTAGGGACGGGCTGTCAGCTGTACAGACCGGCTGGGGACCGGCTGTCAGCTGTACAGACCGGCTGGGGACGGGCTGTCAGCAGTACAGACTGGCCGGGGACGGACTATCAGCTGTACAGACCGGCATGGGATGGGCTGTCAGCTGTACAGACCGGCTGGGGACGGGCTGTCAGCTGTACAGACCGGCTGTCAGTAGTACATACGTGCTGGGGACGGGCTGTCAGCTGTACAGACCGGCTGGGGACCGGCTGTCAGCTGTACAGACCGGCTGGGGACCGGCTGTCAGCTGTACAGATCGTCTGTCAGCTGTAAAGACCGGCTGTCAGCTGTACAGACCGGCTGTACAGACTGGCTGGAGACCAACTGTCAGCTGTACAGACCGGCCAGGGTTGGGCTGTCAGCTGTACAGACCGGCTTGGGACGGACTGTCAGCTGTACAGACCGGCTGGGGACGGGCTGTCATCTGTACAGACCGGCTGGGGATGGGCTGTCAGCAGTGCGCACCGAATGTCGGCAGTACAGACCGGCTGGGGACGAGCTGTCAGCAGTACAGACCAGCTGGGGACGGGCTGTCAGTTGTACAGATCGTCTGTCAGATGTACAGACTGGCTGGGGACGGGCTGTCAGCTGTACAGACCGGCTGGGGACGGGCTGTCAGCAATACAGAGCGGCTGGGGACGGACTGTCAGCTGTACAGACTGGCTGGGGACGGGCTGTCAGCTGTACAGGCCGGCTGGGGACGGGCTGTCAGCAGTACAGACCGGCTGGGACGGGCTGTCAGCTGTACAGACCGACTGGGGACAGGCTGTCAGCTGTACAGACCAGATGGGGACGGGCTGTCAGCTGTGCATACCGGCTGGGGACGGGCTGTCAGCTGTACAGACCGGCTGGGGACGGGCTGTCAGCTGTACAGACCGGCTGGGGACGGGCTGTCAGCTGTACAGACCGGCTGGAGACGGGCTGTCAGCTGTACAGACCGGCTGGGGACCGGCTGTCAGATGTACAGACTGGCTGTCAGCAGTACAGACCGGCTGGGGACGGGCTGTCAGCTGTAGAGACCGGCTTTCAGCCATACAGACCGGAAGTCAGCTGTAAAGACTGGCTGTCAGCTGTACAGACCGGCTGTACAGACTGGCTGAAGACCGGCTGTCAGCCGTACAGACCGGCCATGGACGGGCTGTCAGCTGTACAGACCGGCAGGGGACGGGCTGTCAGCAGTACAGACCAGCTGGGGACGGACTGTCAGCTGTACAGACTGGCTGGGGACGGGCTGTCAGCTGTACAGGCCGGCTGGGGACGGGCTGTCAGCTGTACAGACCGGCAGGGGACGGGCTGTCAGCAGTACAGACTGGCCGGGGACGGACTATCAGCTGTACAGACCGGCTGGGGACGGGCTGTCAGCTGTACAGACCGGCTGGGGTTGTGCTGTCAGATGTACAGACCAGCTGGGGACGGGCTGTCAACTGTGCATACCGGTTGGGGACCGGCAGTCAGCTGTACAGTCCGGATGGGGACCGGCTGTCAGCTGTACAGACCGGCTGTCAGCTGTACAGACCGTCTTTGAGCGGTACAGACCGGCTGGGGACGGGCTGTCAGCTGTACAGACCGGCTGTCAGCTGTACAGACCGGCTGGGGACGGGGTGTCAGCTGTACAGACCGGCTGGGGACGGGCTGTCAGCTGTACAGACCGGCTGGGGACGGGTTGTCAGCTGTACAGTCCGGCTGGAGACGGGCTGTCAGCTGTACAGACCGGCTGGGGACCGGCTGTCAGCTGTACAGACTGGCTGTCAGCAGTACAGACTGGCTGGGGACGGGCTGTCAGCTGTACAGACCGGCTGGGGATCGGCTGTCAGCAGTACACAGCGGATGTCAGCAATACATACCGGCTGGGGACGGGCTGTCAGCAGTACAGACCGGCTGGGACGGGCTGTCAGCTGTACAGACCGACTGGGGACAGGCTATCAGCTGTACAGACCGGCTGGGGACGGGCTGTCTGCTGTGCATACCGGCTGGGGATGGGCTGTCAGCAGTACAGACCGGCTGGGGACGGACTGTCAGCTGTACAGACCGGCTGGGGACCGGCTGTCGGCTGTACAGACCGGCTGGGGACGGGCTGTCAGCTGTACAGACCAGCTGTCAGCTGCACAGACCGACTGGGGACGGGCTGCCAGCTGTATAGACCGGCAGGGGACGGGCTGTCAGTTGTACAGACCAGCTGGGGAACGGCTGTCAGCTGTACAGGCCAGCTGGGGAAAGGCTGTCAGTTGTACAGGCCTGCTGGGGACGGGCTGTCAGCTGTACAGACCGGCTGGGGACGGGCTGTCAGCTGTACATTCCGGCTGAAGACGGGCTGTCAGCTGTAAAGACAGGATAAGGACGAACTGTCAGCAGTAGAGACCAGCTGGAGACCGGCTGTCAGCTGTACAGGCTGGCTGGGGACGGACTGTCAGCTGTACAGACCGGCTTGGGGCGGGCTGTCAGCTGTACAGACCGGCTTGGGACGGGCTGTCAGCTGCACAGACCGGCTGGGGACGGGCTGTCAGCTGTACAGACAGGCTGGGGACGGGCTGTCAGCAGTAGAGACCGGCTGGAGACCGTCTGTCAGCTGTACAGACCAGCTGGGGACGGGCTGTCAGCTGTACAGACCGGCTGGGGATGGGCTCTCAGCAGTACACACCGGCGTTCAGCAGTACAGACCGGCTGGGGACGGACTGTCTGCTGTACAGACCGTTTGGGGATGGGCTGTCAGCAGTACACACCGGCTGTCAGCTGTACAGACCGGCTGTCAGCTGTACAGACGGGCTGTCAGCTGTACTGACCGACTGTCAGCTGTACAGACCAGCTGTAAGCTGTACAGACCGGCTGGGAACCGGCTGCCAGCAGAACAAACCGGCTGTCAGCTGTACAAACCGGCTGGGGACGGACTGTCAGCTGTACAGACCGGCTGGGGACGGGCTGTCAGCTGTACAGGCCGGATGGGAACGGGCTGTCAGCTGTACAGACCGGCTGGTGGACTGGCTGTCAGCTGTACAGACAAGCTGGGGACGGGCTGTCAGCTGTACAAACCGGCTGGGGACCGGCTGTCAGCTGTAAAGACCGGCTGGGGACGGGTTGTCAGCAGTACAGACCGGCTGGAGACGTGCTGTCATCTGTACAGGCTGGCTGTCAGTAGTACATACCGGTTTGGGGACGGACTGTCAGCTGTACAGACCGGCTGGGGACGGGCTGTCAGCTGTACAGACCGGCTGGGGTTGTGCTGTCAGATGTACAGACCGGCTGGGGACGGGCTGTCAACTGTGCATACCGGTTGGGGACCGGCTGTCAGCTGTACAGACCGGCTGGGGACGGGCTGTCAGCTGTACAGGCCGGCTGGGCTTGGGCTGTCAGCTGTACAGACCGGCTGGAGACGGACTGTCAGCTGTACATTCTGGCTGGGGACGGGCTGGCAGCTGTACAGACCGGCTGGGGACGGGCTGTCAGCAGTACAGACCGGCTGGGGACGGACTGTCAGCTGTACAGACCGGCTGGGGACGGGCTGTCAGCTGTACAGGCCGGCAAGGGACGGGCTGTCAGCAGTACAGACCGGCTAAGGAAAGCTGTCAGCTGTACAGACCGGCTGGGGACGGGCTGTCAGCTGTACAGACCAGCTGGGGACGGGCTATCAGCTGTACAGACTGGCTGGGGACGGGCTGTCAGCAGTACAGACCGACCGGAGACGGACTGTCAGCTTTACAGACCGGTTGGGGACGGGCTGTCAGCTGTACAGACCGGCTATCAGTAGTACATACCGGCTGGGGACGGGCTGTCAGCTGTACAGACCGACTGGAGACCGGCTGTCAGCTGTACAGGCCGGCTTGGGACGGACTGTCAGCTGTACAGACTGGCTGGGGACGGGCTGTCAGCTGTACAGATCGGCTATCAGTAGTACAGACGGGCTGGGGACGGGCTGTCAGCTGTACAGACCGGCTGGGGACCGGCTGTCAGCTGTACAGACAGTCTTGGGACTGGCTGTCAGCTGTACGTACCGGCTGTCAGCTGTACAGACTGGCTAGGGACGGGCTGTCAGCTGTACAGACCGGCTGGAGACCGGCTGTCAGCTGTACAGACCGGCTGGGGACGGACTGTCAGTTGTACAGACCGGCTGGGGACGGGCTGTCAGCAGTACAGACCGGCTGTCAGTTGTACAGACCGGCTGGAGACGGACTGTCAGCTGTACAGACCCGCTGGGGACGGGCTGTCAGCTGTACAGGCCGGCTGTGGACGGGCTGTCAGCTGTACATACCGGCTGGAGACGGACTGTCAGCTCTACATACCGGCTGGGCACGGGCTGTTCGCTGTGCATACCGGTTGGGACAGGCTGTCAGCAGTACAGACCGGCTGGACACGGACTGTCAGCTGTACAGACCGGCCCGGCTGGAGACGGGCTGTCAGCAGTACAGACCGGCTGGGGACGGACTGTCAGCTGTTCAGACCGGCTTGGGATGGGCTGTCAGCAGTACACACCGGCTGTCAGCAGTACAGACCGGCTGGGGATAAGCTGTCAGCAGTACAGACCGGCTGGGGACGGGCTGTCAGCTGTACAGCCCGGCTGGGGACGGGCTGTCAGCTGTACAGACCGGCTGGGGACGGGCTGTCAGCTGTACAGACCGGCTGTAGACGGGCTGTCAGCTGTACAGACCGGCTGGGGACCGGCTGTCAGCTGTGCAGACTGGCTGTCAGCAGTACAGACCGGCTGGGGACGGGCTGTCAGCTGTAGAGACCGGCTTTCAGCCATACAGACCGGAAGTCAGCTGTAAAGACTGGCTGTCAGCTGTACAGACCGGCTGTACAGACTGGCTGAAGACCGGCTGTCAGCTGTACAGACCGGCCATGGACGGGCTGTCAGCTGTACAGACCGGCAGGGGACAGGCTGTCAGCAGTACAGACTGGCCGGGGACGGACTATCAGCTGTACAGACCGGCTGGGGACGGGCTGTCAGCTGTACAGACCGGCTGGGGACGGGCTGTCAGATGTACAAACCGGCTGGGGACGGGCTGTCAACTGTGCATACCGGCTGGGGACCGGCTGTCAGCGGTACAGTCCGGATGCGGACCGGCTGTCAGCTGTACAGACCGGCTGTCAGCTGTACAGACCGTCTTTCAGCGGTACAGACCGGTTGGGGACGGGCTGTCAGCTGTACAGACCGGCTGGGGACGGGCTGCCAGCTGTACAGACCGGCTGTCAGCTGTACAGACCGGCTGGGGACGGGGTGTCAGCTGTACAGACCGGCTGGGGGCGGGCTGTCAGCAGTACAGACCGGTTGGAGACGGACTGTCAGCTGTACAGACCAGCTGGGGACGGGCTGTCAGCTGTACAGACCGGTTGGGGACGGGCCGTCAACTGTACCGACCGGCTGGGGACGGGCTGTCAGCTGTGCAGACCGGCAGGTGACGGGCTGTCAGCTGTATAGACCAGCTGGGGACCGGCTGTCAGCTGTACAGACTGGCTGTTAGCAGTACAGACCGGCTGGGGACGGGCTGTCAGCTGTAGAGACCGGCTTTCAGCTATACAGACCGGCTGTCAGCTGTAAAGACCGGCTGTCAGCTGTACAGACCGGCAGAACATACTGGCTAGAGACCGGCTGTCAGCTGTACAGACCGGCCAGGGACGGGCTGTCAGCTGTACAGACTGGCTGGGGACGGGCTGTCAGCAGTAGAGACTGGCCCGGGACGGACTATCACCTGTACAGACCAGCTTGGGACGGGCTGTCAGCTGTACAGACCGGCTGGGGACGGGCTGTCAGCTGTACAGACCGGCTGTCAGTAGTACAGACGTGCTGGGGACGGGCTGTCAGCTGTACAGACCGGCTCGGGACTGGCTGTCAGCTGTACAGACCGGCTGGGGACCGGCTGTCAGCTGTACAGACCGACTGTCCCCTGTACAGACCGTCTTTCAGCTTTACAGATCGGCTGGGGACGGGCTGTCTGCTGTACAGACCGGCTGGGGACGGGCTGTCAGCTGTACAGACCAGCTGAGGACCGGCTGTCAGATGTACAGACCGGCTGGGGACGGGCTGTCAGCTGTACAGACCGACTGGGGACGGGCTGTCAACTGTATAGACCTGCTACGGACGGGCTGTCAGCAGTACAAACCGGCTAAAGACGGACTGTCAGCTGTACAGACCGGCTGGGGACAGGCTGTCAGCTGTACAGACCGACTGGGGACAGGCTGTCAGCTGTACAGACCGGCTGGGGACGGGCTGACAGCTGTGCATACCGGCTGGGGAAGGGCTGTCAGCTGTACAGACCGGCTGGAGAAGGGCTGTCAGCTGTACAGACCGGCTGGGGACGGGCTGTCAGCTGTACAGACCGGCTGGAGACGGGCTGTCAGCTGTACAGACTGGCTGGGGACCGGCTGTCAGCTGTACAGACTGGCTGTCAGCAGTACATACCGGCTGGGGACGGGCTGTCGGCTGTAGAGACCGGCTTTCAGCTATACAGACCGGCTGTCAGCTGTAAAGACTGGCTGTCAGCTGTACAGACCGGCTAAACAGACTGGCGGAGACCGGCTGTCAGCTGTACAGACCGGCCAGGGACGGGCTGTCAGCTGTACAGCCCGGCAGGGGACGGGATGTCAGCAGTACAGACTGGCCGGGGACGGACTATCAGCTGTACAGACCGGCTGGGGACGGGCTGTCAGCTGTACAGACCGGCTGGGGACGGGCTGTCAGCTGTACAGACCGGCTGTGGACGGGCTGTCAGCTGTGCATACCGGCTGGGGACGGGCTGTCAGCTGTACAGACCGGCTGGGGACCGGCTGTCAGCTGTACAGACCGGCTGGGGACGGGCTGTCAGCAGTACAGACTGGCCGGGGACGGACTATCAGCTGTACAGACCGGCATGGGACGGGCTGTCAGCTGTACAGACCGGCTGGGGACGGGCTGTCAGCTGTACAGACCGGCTGTCAGTAGTACATACGTGCTGGGGACGGGCTGTCAGCTGTACAGACCGGCTGGGGACCGGCTGTCAGCTGTACAGACCGGCTGGGGACCAGCTGTCAGCTGTACAGATCGTCTGTCAGCTGTACAGACCGTCTTTCAGCTGTACAGATCGGCTGGGGACGGGCTGTCTGCTGTACAGACCGGTTGTCAGCTGTACAGACCGGCTGGGGACGGGCTGTCAGCTGTACAGACCAGCTGAAGGCCGGCTGTCAGATGTACAGGCCGGCTGGGGACGGGCTGTCAGCTATACAGACCGGCTGGGGAGGGGCTGTCAGCAGTACACACCGGATGTCAGCAATACAGACCGGCTGGGGACGGGCTGTCAGCAGTACAGACCGGCTGGGATGAGCTGTCAGCTGTACAGACCGACTGGGGACAGGCTGTCAGCTGTACAGACCGGCTGGGGACGGGCTGTCAGCTGTGCATACCGGCTGCGGATGGGCTGTCAGCAGTACAGACCGGCTGGGGACGGACTGTCAGCTGTACAGACCGGCTGGGGACGGGCTGTCAGCTGTACAGACCGGCTGGAGACGGGCTGTCAGCTGTACAGACCGGCTGGGGACCGGCTGTCAGCTGTACAGACTGGCTGTCAGCAGTACAGACCGGCTGGGGACGGGCTGTCAGCTGTAGAGACCGGTTTTCAGCCATACAGACCGGAAGTCAGCTGTAAAGACTGGCTGTCAGCTGTACAGACCGGCTGTACAGACTGGCTGGAGACCGGCTGTCAGCTGTACAGACCGGCCAGGGACGGGATGTCAGCTGTACAGACCGGCAGGGGACGGGCTGTCAGCAGTACAGACTGGCCGGGGACGGACTATCAGCTGTACAGACCGGCTGGGGACGGGCTGTCAGCTGTACAGACCGGCTGGGGACGGGCTGTCAGATGTACAAACCGGCTGGGGACGGGCTGTCAACTGTGCATACCGGCTGGGGACCGGCTGTCAGCTGTACAGTCCGGATGGGGACCGGCTGTCAGCTGTACAGACCGGCTGTCAGCTGTACAGACCGTCTTTGAGCGGTACAGACCGGCTGGGGACGGGCTGTCAGCTGTACAGGCCGGCTGGGGATGGGCTGACAGCAGTACAGACCGGCTGGGGACGGACTGTCAGCTGTACAGACCGGCTGGGGACGGGCTGTCAGCTGTACAGACCGGCTGGAGACGGACTGTCAGCTGTACAGACCGGCTGGGGACGGGCTGTCAGCTGTGCAGGCCGGCTGGGCTTGGGCTGTCATCTGTACAGACCGGCTGGAGACGGACTGTCAGCTGTACATACTGGCTGGGGACGGGCTGGCAGCTGTACAGACCGGCTGGGGACGGGCTGTCAGCAGTACAGACCGGCTGGGGACGGACTGTCAGCTGTACAGACCGGCTGGGGACGGGCTGTCAGCTGTACAGGCCGGCAAGGGACGGGCTGTCAGCAGTACAGACCGGCTAAGGAAAGCTGTCAGCTGTACATACCGGCTGGGGACGGGCTGTCAGCTGTACAGACCGGCTGGGGACGGGCTATCAGCTGTACAGACTGGCTGGGGACGGGCTGTCAGCAGTACAGACCGACCGGAGACGGACTGTCAGCTTTACAGACCGGTTGGGGACGGGCTGTCAGCTGTACAGACCGGCTATCAGTAGTACATACCGGCTGGGGACGGGCTGTCAGCTGTACAGACCGACTGGAGACCGGCTGTCAGCTGTACAGGCCGGCTTGGGACGGACTGTCAGCTGTACAGACTGGCTGGGGACGGGCTGTCAGCTGTACAGATCGGCTATCAGTAGTACAGACGGGCTGGGGACGGGCTGTCAGCTGTACAGACCGGCTGGGGACCGGCTGTCAGCTGTACAGACAGGCTTGGGACTGGCTGTCAGCTGTACGTACCGGCTGTCAGCTGTACAGACTGGCTAGGGACGGGCTGTCAGCTGTACAGACCGGCTGGAGACCGGCTGTCAGCTGTACAGACCGGCTGGGGACGGACTGTCAGCTGTACAGACCGGCTGGGGACGGGCTGTCAGCAGTACAGACCGGCTGTCAGTTGTACAGACCGGCTGGAGACGGACTGTCAGCTGTACAGACCCGCTGGGGACGGGCTGTCAGCTGTACAGGCCGGCTGGGGACGGGCTGTCAGCTGTACAGACCGGCTGGAGACGGACTGTCAGCTCTACATACCGGCTGGGGACGGGCTGTTCGCTGTGCATACCGGTTGGGACAGGCTGTCAGCAGTACAGACCGGCTGGACACGGACTGTCAGCTGTACAGACCGGCCCGGCTGGAGACGGGCTGTCAGCAGTACAGACCGGCTGGGGACGGACTGTCAGCTGTTCAGACCGGTTTGGGATGGGCTGTCAGCAGTACACACCGGCTGTCAGCAGTACAGACCGGCTGGGGATGGGCTGTCAGCAGTACAGACCGGCTGGGGACGGGCTGTCAGCTGTACAGACCGGCTGTCAGCTGCACAGACCGACTGGGGACGGGCTGCCAGCTGTATAGACCGGCTGGGAACGGGCTGTCAGTTGTACAGACCAGCTGGGGACGGGCTGTCAGCTGTACAGGCCAGCTGGGGAAAGGCTGTCAGTTGTACAGGCCGGCTGGGGACGGGCTGTCAGCTGTACAGACCGGCTGGGGACGGGCTGTCAGCTGTACATTCCGGCTGAAGACGGGCTGTCAGCTGTAAAGACAGGATAAGGACGAACTGTCAGCAGTAGAGACCAGCTGGAGACCGGCTGTCAGCTGTACAGGCTGGCTGGGGACGGACTGTCAGCTGTACAGACCGGCTGGGGGCGGGCTGTCAGCTGTACAGACCGGCTTGGGACGGGCTGTCAGCTGCACAGACCGGCTGGGGACGGGCTGTCAGCTGTACAGACAGGCTGGGGACGGGCTGTCAGCAGTAGAGACCGGCTGGAGACCGGCTGTCAGCTGTACAGACCGGCTGGGGACGGGCTGTCAGCTGTACAGACCGGCTGGGGATGGGCTCTCAGCAGTACACACCGGCTGTCAGCAGTACAGACCGGCTGGGGACGGACTGTCTGCTGTACAGACCGTTTGAGGATGGGCTGTCAGCAGTACACACCGGCTGTCAGCTGTATAGACCGGCTGTCAGCTGTACAGACGGGCTGTCAGCTGTACTGACCGACTGTCAGCTGTACAGACCGGCTGTAAGCTGTACAGACCGGCTGGGAACCGGCTGCCAGCAGAACAAACCGGCTGTCAGCTGTACAGACCGGCTGGAGACGGACTGTCAGCTGTACAGACCGGCTGGGGACGGGCTGTCAGCTGTACAGGCCGGATGGGAACGGGCTGTCAGCTGTACAGACCGGCTGGTGGACTGGCTGTCAGCTGTACAGACAAGCTGGGGACGGGCTGTCAGCTGTACAAACCGGCTGGGGACCGGCTGTCAGCTGTAAAGACCGGCTGGGGACGGGCTGTCAGCAGTACAGACCGGCTGGAGACGTGATGTCAGCTGTACAGGCTGGCTGTCAGTAGTACATACCGGTTTGGGGACGGACTGTCAGCTGTACAGACCGGCTGGGGACCGGCTGCCAGCTGTACAGACCGGCTGGGAACGGGCTGTCAGCTGTAAAGACCGGCTGGGAACGGGCTGTCAGCTGTACAGACCGGCTGGGGATCGGCTGTCAGCAGTACACACCGGATGTCAGCAATACATACCGGCTGGGGACGGGCTGTCAGCAGTACAGACCGGCTGGGACGGGCTGTCAGCTGTACAGACCGACTGGGGACAGGCTGTCAGCTGTACAGACCAGATGGGGACGGGCTGTCAGCTGTGCATACCGGCTGGGGACGGGCTGTCAGCTGTACAGACCGGCTGTGGACGGGCTGTCAGCTGTACAGACCGGCTGGGGACGGGCTGTCAGCTGTACAGACCGGCTGGAGACGGGCTGTCAGCTGTACAGACCGGCTGGGGACCGGCTGTCAGCTGTACAGACTGGCTGTCAGCAGTACAGACCGGCTGGGGACGGGCTGTCAGCTGTAGAGACCGGCTTTCAGCCATACAGACCGGAAGTCAGCTGTAAAGACTGGCTGTCAGCTGTACAGACCGGCTGTACAGACTGGCTGAAGACCGGCTGTCAGCCGTACAGACCGGCCATGGACGGGCTGTCAGCTGTACAGACCGGCAGGGGACGGGCTGTCAGCAGTACAGACTGGCCGGGGACGGACTATCAGCTGTACAGACCGGCTGGGGACGGGCTGTCAGCTGTACAGACCGGCTGGGGACGGGCTGTCAGATGTACAAACCGGCTGGGGACGGGCTGTCAACTGTGCATACCGGCTGGGGACCGGATGTCAGCTGTACAGTCCGGATGGGGACCGGCTGTCAGCTGTACAGACCGGCTGTCAGCTGTACAGACCGTCTTTCAGCGGTACAGACCGGCTGGGGACAGGCTGTCAGCTGTACAGACCGGCTGGGGACGGGCTGCCAGCTGTACAGACCGGCTGTCAGCTGTACAGACCGGCTGGGGACGGGGTGTCAGCTGTACAGACCGGCTGGGGGCGGGTTGTCAGCAGTACAGACCGGTTGGGGACGGACTGTCAGCTGTACAGACCAGCTGGGGACGGGCTGTCAGCTGTACAGACCGGTTGGGGACGGGCCGTCAGCTGTACCGACCGGCTGGGGACGGGCTGTCAGCTGTACAGACAGGCAGGTGACGGGCTGTCAGCTGTATAGACCGGCTGGGGACCGGCTGTCAGCTGTACAGACTGGCTGTTAGCAGTACAGACCGGCTGGGGACGGGCTGTCAGCTGTAGAGACCGGCTTTCAGCTATACAGACCGGCTGTCAGCTGTAAAGACCGGCTGTCAGCTGTACAGACCGGCAGAACATACTGGCTAGAGACCGGCTGTCAGCTGTACAGACCGGCCAGGGACGGGCTGTCAGCTGTACAGACCGGCTGGGGACGGGCTGTCAGCAGAAGAGACTGGCCCGGGACGGACTATCACCTGTACAGACCAGCTTGGGACGGGCTGTCAGCTGTACAGACCGGCTGGGGACGGGCTGTCAGCTGTACAGACCGGCTGTCAGTAGTACAGACGTGCTGGGGACGGGCTGCCAGCTGTATAGATCGGCTGGGGACGGGCTGTCTGCTGTACAGACCGGCTGGGGACGGGCTGTCAGCTGTACAGACCAGCTGAGGACCGGCTGTCAGATGTACAGACCGGCTGGGGACGGGCTGTCAGCTGTACAGACCGACTGGGGACGGGCTGTCAACTGTACAGACCTGCTACGGACGGGCTGTCAGCAGTACAAACCGGCTGGAGACGGACTGTCAGCTGTACAGACCGGCTGGGGACAGGCTGTCAGCTGTACAGACCGACTGGGGACAGGCTGTCAGCTGTACAGACCGGCTGGGGACGGGCTGTCAGCTGTGCATACCGGCTGGGGAAGGGCTGTCAGCTGTACAGACCGGCTGGAGAAGGGCTGTCAGCTGTACAGACCGGCTGGGGACGGGCTGTCAGCTGTACAGACCGGCTGGAGACGGGCTGTCAGCTGTACAGACCGGCTGGGGACCGGCTGTCAGCTGTACAGACTGGCTGTCAGCAGTACATACCGGCTGGGGACGGGCTGTCGGCTGTAGAGACCGGCTTTCAGCTATACAGACCGGCTGTCAGCTGTAAAGACTGGCTGTCAGCTGTACAGACCGGCTAAACAGACTGGCGGAGACCGGCTGTCAGCTGTACAGACCGGCCAGGGACGGGCTGTCAGCTGTACAGACCGGCAGGGGACGGGATGTCAGCAGTACAGACTGGCCGGGGACGGACTATCAGCTGTACAGACCGGCTGGGGACGGGCTGTCAGCTGTACAGACCGGCTGGGGACGGGCTGTCAGCTGTACAGACCGGCTGTGGACGGGCTGTCAGCTGTGCATACCGGCTAGGGACGGGCTGTCAGCTGTACAGACCGGCTGGGGACCGGCTGTCAGCTGTACAGACCGGCTGGGGACGGGCTGTCAGCAGTACAGACTGGCCGGGGACGGACTATCAGCTGTACAGACCGGCATGGGATGGGCTGTCAGCTGTACAGACCGGCTGGGGACGGGCTGTCAGCTGTACAGACCGGCTGTCAGTAGTACATACGTGCTGGGGACGGGCTGTCAGCTGTACAGACCGGCTGGGGACCGGCTGTCAGCTGTACAGACCGGCTGGGGACCGGCTGTCAGCTGTACAGATCGTCTGTCAGCTGTAAAGACCGGCTGTCAGCTGTACAGACCGGCTGTACAGACTGGCTGGAGACCAACTGTCAGCTGTACAGACCGGCCAGGGTTGGGCTGTCAGCTGTACAGACCGGCTTGGGACGGACTGTCAGCTGTACAGACCGGCTGGGGACGGGCTGTCATCTGTACAGACCGGCTGGGGATGGGCTGTCAGCAGTGCGCACCGAATGTCGGCAGTACAGACCGGCTGGGGACGAGCTGTCAGCAGTACAGACCAGCTGGGGACGGGCTGTCAGTTGTACAGATCGTCTGTCAGATGTACAGACTGGCTGGGGACGGGCTGTCAGCTGTACAGACCGGCTGGGGACGGGCTGTCAGCAATACAGAGCGGCTGGGGACGGACTGTCAGCTGTACAGACTGGCTGGGGACGGGCTGTCAGCTGTACAGGCCGGCTGGGGACGGGCTGTCAGCAGTACAGACCGGCTGGGACGGGCTGTCAGCTGTACAGACCGACTGGGGACAGGCTGTCAGCTGTACAGACCAGATGGGGACGGGCTGTCAGCTGTGCATACCGGCTGGGGACGGGCTGTCAGCTGTACAGGCCGGATGGGAACGGGCTGTCAGCTGTACAGACCGGCTGGTGGACTGGCTGTCAGCTGTACAGACAAGCTGGGGACGGGCTGTCAGCTGTACAAACCGGCTGGGGACCGGCTGTCAGCTGTAAAGACCGGCTGGGGACGGGTTGTCAGCAGTACAGACCGGCTGGAGACGTGCTGTCATCTGTACAGGCTGGCTGTCAGTAGTACATACCGGTTTGGGGACGGACTGTCAGCTGTACAGACCGGCTGGGGACGGGCTGTCAGCTGTACAGACCGGCTGGGGTTGTGCTGTCAGATGTACAGACCGGCTGGGGACGGGCTGTCAACTGTGCATACCGGTTGGGGACCGGCTGTCAGCTGTACAGTCCGGATGGGGACCGGCTGTCAGCTGTATAGACCGGCTGTCAGCTGTACAGACCGTCTTTGAGCGGTACAGACCGGCTGGGGACGGGCTGTCAGCTGTACAGGCCGGCTGGGGATGGGCTGTCAGCAGTACAGACCGGCTGGGGACGGACTGTCAGCTGTACAGACCGGCTGGGGACGGGCTGTCAGCTGTACAGACCGGCTGGAGACGGACTGTCAGCTGTACAGACCGGCTGGGGACGGGCTGTCAGCTGTACAGGCCGGCTGGGCTTGGGCTGTCAGCTGTACAGACCGGCTGGAGACGGACTGTCAGCTGTACATACTGGCTGGGGACGGGCTGGCAGCTGTACAGACCGGCTGGGGACGGGCTGTCAGCAGTACAGACCGGCTGGGGACGGACTGTCAGCTGTACAGACCGGCTGGGGACGGGCTGTCAGCTGTACAGGCCGGCAAGGGACGGGCTGTCAGCAGTACAGACCGGCTAAGGAAAGCTGTCAGCTGTACAGACCGGCTGGGGACGGGCTGTCAGCTGTACAGACCAGCTGGGGACGGGCTATCAGCTGTACAGACTGGCTGGGGACGGGCTGTCAGCAGTACAGACCGACCGGAGACGGACTGTCAGCTTTACAGACCGGTTGGGGACGGGCTGTCAGCTGTACAGACCGGCTATCAGTAGTACATACCGGCTGGGGACGGGCTGTCAGCTGTACAGACCGACTGGAGACCGGCTGTCAGCTGTACAGGCCGGCTTGGGACGGACTGTCAGCTGTACAGACTGGCTGGGGACGGGCTGTCAGCTGTACAGATCGGCTATCAGTAGTACAGACGGGCTGGGGACGGGCTGTCAGCTGTACAGACCGGCTGGGGACCGGCTGTCAGCTGTACAGACAGGCTTGGGACTGGCTGTCAGCTGTACGTACCGGCTGTCAGCTGTACAGACTGGCTAGGGACGGGCTGTCAGCTGTACAGACCGGCTGGAGACCGGCTGTCAGCTGTACAGACCGGCTGGGGACGGACTGTCAGTTGTACAGACCGGCTGGGGACGGGCTGTCAGCAGTACAGACCGGCTGTCAGTTGTACAGACCGGCTGGAGACGGACTGTCAGCTGTACAGACCCGCTGGGGACGGGCTGTCAGCTGTACAGGCCGGCTGGGGACGGGCTGTCAGCTGTACATACCGGCTGGAGACGGACTGTCAGCTCTACATACCGGCTGGGCACGGGCTGTTCGCTGTGCATACCGGTTGGGACAGGCTGTCAGCAGTACAGACCGGCTGGACACGGACTGTCAGCTGTACAGACCGGCCCGGCTGGAGACGGGCTGTCAGCAGTACAGACCGGCTGGGGACGGACTGTCAGCTGTTCAGACCGGCTTGGGATGGGCTGTCAGCAGTACACACCGGCTGTCAGCAGTACAGACCGGCTGGGGATAAGCTGTCAGCAGTACAGACCGGCTGGGGACGGGCTGTCAGCTGTACAGCCCGGCTGGGGACGGGCTGTCAGCTGTACAGACCGGCTGGGGACGGGCTGTCAGCTGTACAGACCGGCTGTAGACGGGCTGTCAGCTGTACAGACCGGCTGGGGACCGGCTGTCAGCTGTGCAGACTGGCTGTCAGCAGTACAGACCGGCTGGGGACGGGCTGTCAGCTGTAGAGACCGGCTTTCAGCCATACAGACCGGAAGTCAGCTGTAAAGACTGGCTGTCAGCTGTACAGACCGGCTGTACAGACTGGCTGAAGACCGGCTGTCAGCTGTACAGACCGGCCATGGACGGGCTGTCAGCTGTACAGACCGGCAGGGGACAGGCTGTCAGCAGTACAGACTGGCCGGGGACGGACTATCAGCTGTACAGACCGGCTGGGGACGGGCTGTCAGCTGTACAGACCGGCTGGGGACGGGCTGTCAGATGTACAAACCGGCTGGGGACGGGCTGTCAACTGTGCATACCGGCTGGGGACCGGCTGTCAGCGGTACAGTCCGGATGCGGACCGGCTGTCAGCTGTACAGACCGGCTGTCAGCTGTACAGACCGTCTTTCAGCGGTACAGACCGGTTGGGGACGGGCTGTCAGCTGTACAGACCGGCTGGGGACGGGCTGCCAGCTGTACAGACCGGCTGTCAGCTGTACAGACCGGCTGGGGACGGGGTGTCAGCTGTACAGACCGGCTGGGGGCGGGCTGTCAGCAGTACAGACCGGTTGGAGACGGACTGTCAGCTGTACAGACCAGCTGGGGACGGGCTGTCAGCTGTACAGACCGGTTGGGGACGGGCCGTCAACTGTACCGACCGGCTGGGGACGGGCTGTCAGCTGTGCAGACCGGCAGGTGACGGGCTGTCAGCTGTATAGACCAGCTGGGGACCGGCTGTCAGCTGTACAGACTGGCTGTTAGCAGTACAGACCGGCTGGGGACGGGCTGTCAGCTGTAGAGACCGGCTTTCAGCTATACAGACCGGCTGTCAGCTGTAAAGACCGGCTGTCAGCTGTACAGACCGGCAGAACATACTGGCTAGAGACCGGCTGTCAGCTGTACAGACCGGCCAGGGACGGGCTGTCAGCTGTACAGACTGGCTGGGGACGGGCTGTCAGCAGTAGACTGGCCCGGGACGGACTATCACCTGTACAGACCAGCTTGGGACGGGCTGTCAGCTGTACAGACCGGCTGGGGACGGGCTGTCAGCTGTACAGACCGGCTGTCAGTAGTACAGACGTGCTGGGGACGGGCTGTCAGCTGTACAGACCGGCTCGGGACTGGCTGTCAGCTGTACAGACCGGCTGGGGACCGGCTGTCAGCTGTACAGACCGACTGTCCCCTGTACAGACCGTCTTTCAGCTTTACAGATCGGCTGGGGACGGGCTGTCTGCTGTACAGACCGGCTGGGGACGGGCTGTCAGCTGTACAGACCAGCTGAGGACCGGCTGTCAGATGTACAGACCGGCTGGGGACGGGCTGTCAGCTGTACAGACCGACTGGGGACGGGCTGTCAACTGTATAGACCTGCTACGGACGGGCTGTCAGCAGTACAAACCGGCTAAAGACGGACTGTCAGCTGTACAGACCGGCTGGGGACAGGCTGTCAGCTGTACAGACCGACTGGGGACAGGCTGTCAGCTGTACAGACCGGCTGGGGACGGGCTGACAGCTGTGCATACCGGCTGGGGAAGGGCTGTCAGCTGTACAGACCGGCTGGAGAAGGGCTGTCAGCTGTACAGACCGGCTGGGGACGGGCTGTCAGCTGTACAGACCGGCTGGAGACGGGCTGTCAGCTGTACAGACTGGCTGGGGACCGGCTGTCAGCTGTACAGACTGGCTGTCAGCAGTACATACCGGCTGGGGACGGGCTGTCGGCTGTAGAGACCGGCTTTCAGCTATACAGACCGGCTGTCAGCTGTAAAGACTGGCTGTCAGCTGTACAGACCGGCTAAACAGACTGGCGGAGACCGGCTGTCAGCTGTACAGACCGGCCAGGGACGGGCTGTCAGCTGTACAGCCCGGCAGGGGACGGGATGTCAGCAGTACAGACTGGCCGGGGACGGACTATCAGCTGTACAGACCGGCTGGGGACGGGCTGTCAGCTGTACAGACCGGCTGGGGACGGGCTGTCAGCTGTACAGACCGGCTGTGGACGGGCTGTCAGCTGTGCATACCGGCTGGGGACGGGTTGTCAGCTGTACAGACCGGCTGGGGACCGGCTGTCAGCTGTACAGACCGGCTGGGGACGGGCTGTCAGCAGTACAGACTGGCCGGGGACGGACTATCAGCTGTACAGACCGGCATGGGACGGGCTGTCAGCTGTACAGACCGGCTGGGGACGGGCTGTCAGCTGTACAGACCGGCTGTCAGTAGTACATACGTGCTGGGGACGGGCTGTCAGCTGTACAGACCGGCTGGGGACCGGCTGTCAGCTGTACAGACCGGCTGGGGACCAGCTGTCAGCTGTACAGATCGTCTGTCAGCTGTACAGACCGTCTTTCAGCTGTACAGATCGGCTGGGGACGGGCTGTCTGCTGTACAGACCGGTTGTCAGCTGTACAGACCGGCTGGGGACGGGCTGTCAGCTGTACAGACCAGCTGAAGGCCGGCTGTCAGATGTACAGGCCGGCTGGGGACGGGCTGTCAGCTATACAGACCGGCTGGGGAGGGGCTGTCAGCAGTACACACCGGATGTCAGCAATACAGACCGGCTGGGGACGGGCTGTCAGCAGTACAGACCGGCTGGGATGAGCTGTCAGCTGTACAGACCGACTGGGGACAGGCTGTCAGCTGTACAGACCGGCTGGGGACGGGCTGTCAGCTGTGCATACCGGCTGCGGATGGGCTGTCAGCAGTACAGACCGGCTGGGGACGGACTGTCAGCTGTACAGACCGGCTGGGGACGGGCTGTCAGCTGTACAGACCGGCTGGAGACGGGCTGTCAGCTGTACAGACCGGCTGGGGACCGGCTGTCAGCTGTACAGACTGGCTGTCAGCAGTACAGACCGGCTGGGGACGGGCTGTCAGCTGTAGAGACCGGTTTTCAGCCATACAGACCGGAAGTCAGCTGTAAAGACTGGCTGTCAGCTGTACAGACCGGCTGTACAGACTGGCTGGAGACCGGCTGTCAGCTGTACAGACCGGCCAGGGACGGGATGTCAGCTGTACAGACCGGCAGGGGACGGGCTGTCAGCAGTACAGACTGGCCGGGGACGGACTATCAGCTGTACAGACCGGCTGGGGACGGGCTGTCAGCTGTACAGACCGGCTGGGGACGGGCTGTCAGATGTACAAACCGGCTGGGGACGGGCTGTCAACTGTGCATACCGGCTGGGGACCGGCTGTCAGCTGTACAGTCCGGATGGGGACCGGCTGTCAGCTGTACAGACCGGCTGTCAGCTGTACAGACCGTCTTTGAGCGGTACAGACCGGCTGGGGACGGGCTGTCAGCTGTACAGGCCGGCTGGGGATGGGCTGACAGCAGTACAGACCGGCTGGGGACGGACTGTCAGCTGTACAGACCGGCTGGGGACGGGCTGTCAGCTGTACAGACCGGCTGGAGACGGACTTTCAGCTTTACAGACCGGCTGGGGACGGGCTGTCAGCTGTGCAGGCCGGCTGGGCTTGGGCTGTCATCTGTACAGACCGGCTGGAGACGGACTGTCAGCTGTACATACTGGCTGGGGACGGGCTGGCAGCTGTACAGACCGGCTGGGGACGGGCTGTCAGCAGTACAGACCGGCTGGGGACGGACTGTCAGCTGTACAGACCGGCTGGGGACGGGCTGTCAGCTGTACAGGCCGGCAAGGGACGGGCTGTCAGCAGTACAGACCGGCTAAGGAAAGCTGTCAGCTGTACATACCGGCTGGGGACGGGCTGTCAGCTGTACAGACCGGCTGGGGACGGGCTATCAGCTGTACAGACTGGCTGGGGACGGGCTGTCAGCAGTACAGACCGACCGGAGACGGACTGTCAGCTTTACAGACCGGTTGGGGACGGGCTGTCAGCTGTACAGACCGGCTATCAGTAGTACATACCGGCTGGGGACGGGCTGTCAGCTGTACAGACCGACTGGAGACCGGCTGTCAGCTGTACAGGCCGGCTTGGGACGGACTGTCAGCTGTACAGACTGGCTGGGGACGGGCTGTCAGCTGTACAGATCGGCTATCAGTAGTACAGACGGGCTGGGGACGGGCTGTCAGCTGTACAGACCGGCTGGGGACCGGCTGTCAGCTGTACAGACAGGCTTGGGACTGGCTGTCAGCTGTACGTACCGGCTGTCAGCTGTACAGACTGGCTAGGGACGGGCTGTCAGCTGTACAGACCGGCTGGAGACCGGCTGTCAGCTGTACAGACCGGCTGGGGACGGACTGTCAGCTGTACAGACCGGCTGGGGACGGGCTGTCAGCAGTACAGACCGGCTGTCAGTTGTACAGACCGGCTGGAGACGGACTGTCAGCTGTACAGACCCGCTGGGGACGGGCTGTCAGCTGTACAGGCCGGCTGGGGACGGGCTGTCAGCTGTACAGACCGGCTGGAGACGGACTGTCAGCTCTACATACCGGCTGGGGACGGGCTGTTCGCTGTGCATACCGGTTGGGACAGGCTGTCAGCAGTACAGACCGGCTGGACACGGACTGTCAGCTGTACAGACCGGCCCGGCTGGAGACGGGCTGTCAGCAGTACAGACCGGCTGGGGACGGACTGTCAGCTGTTCAGACCGGTTTGGGATGGGCTGTCAGCAGTACACACCGGCTGTCAGCAGTACAGACCGGCTGGGGATGGGCTGTCAGCAGTACAGACCGGCTGGGGACGGGCTGTCAGCTGTACAGACCGGCTGTCAGCTGCACAGACCGACTGGGGACGGGCTGCCAGCTGTATAGACCGGCTGGGAACGGGCTGTCAGTTGTACAGACCAGCTGGGGACGGGCTGTCAGCTGTACAGGCCAGCTGGGGAAAGGCTGTCAGTTGTACAGGCCGGCTGGGGACGGGCTGTCAGCTGTACAGACCGGCTGGGGACGGGCTGTCAGCTGTACATTCCGGCTGAAGACGGGCTGTCAGCTGTAAAGACAGGATAAGGACGAACTGTCAGCAGTAGAGACCAGCTGGAGACCGGCTGTCAGCTGTACAGGCTGGCTGGGGACGGACTGTCAGCTGTACAGACCGGCTGGGGGCGGGCTGTCAGCTGTACAGACCGGCTTGGGACGGGCTGTCAGCTGCACAGACCGGCTGGGGACGGGCTGTCAGCTGTACAGACAGGCTGGGGACGGGCTGTCAGCAGTAGAGACCGGCTGGAGACCGGCTGTCAGCTGTACAGACCGGCTGGGGACGGGCTGTCAGCTGTACAGACCGGCTGGGGATGGGCTCTCAGCAGTACACACCGGCTGTCAGCAGTACAGACCGGCTGGGGACGGACTGTCTGCTGTACAGACCGTTTGAGGATGGGCTGTCAGCAGTACACACCGGCTGTCAGCTGTATAGACCGGCTGTCAGCTGTACAGACGGGCTGTCAGCTGTACTGACCGACTGTCAGCTGTACAGACCGGCTGTAAGCTGTACAGACCGGCTGGGAACCGGCTGCCAGCAGAACAAACCGGCTGTCAGCTGTACAGACCGGCTGGAGACGGACTGTCAGCTGTACAGACCGGCTGGGGACGGGCTGTCAGCTGTACAGGCCGGATGGGAACGGGCTGTCAGCTGTACAGACCGGCTGGTGGACTGGCTGTCAGCTGTACAGACAAGCTGGGGACGGGCTGTCAGCTGTACAAACCGGCTGGGGACCGGCTGTCAGCTGTAAAGACCGGCTGGGGACGGGCTGTCAGCAGTACAGACCGGCTGGAGACGTGATGTCAGCTGTACAGGCTGGCTGTCAGTAGTACATACCGGTTTGGGGACGGACTGTCAGCTGTACAGACCGGCTGGGGACCGGCTGCCAGCTGTACAGACCGGCTGGGAACGGGCTGTCAGCTGTAAAGACCGGCTGGGAACGGGCTGTCAGCTGTACAGACCGGCTGGGGATCGGCTGTCAGCAGTACACACCGGATGTCAGCAATACATACCGGCTGGGGACGGGCTGTCAGCAGTACAGACCGGCTGGGACGGGCTGTCAGCTGTACAGACCGACTGGGGACAGGCTGTCAGCTGTACAGACCAGATGGGGACGGGCTGTCAGCTGTGCATACCGGCTGGGGACGGGCTGTCAGCTGTACAGACCGGCTGGGGACGGGCTGTCAGCTGTACAGACCGGCTGGGGACGGGCTGTCAGCTGTACAGACCGGCTGGAGACGGGCTGTCAGCTGTACAGACCGGCTGGGGACCGGCTGTCAGCTGTACAGACTGGCTGTCAGCAGTACAGACCGGCTGGGGACGGGCTGTCAGCTGTAGAGACCGGCTTTCAGCCATACAGACCGGAAGTCAGCTGTAAAGACTGGCTGTCAGCTGTACAGACCGGCTGTACAGACTGGCTGAAGACCGGCTGTCAGCCGTACAGACCGGCCATGGACGGGCTGTCAGCTGTACAGACCGGCAGGGGACGGGCTGTCAGCAGTACAGACTGGCCGGGGACGGACTATCAGCTGTACAGACCGGCTGGGGACGGGCTGTCAGCTGTACAGACCGGCTGGGGACGGGCTGTCAGATGTACAAACCGGCTGGGGACGGGCTGTCAACTGTGCATACCGGCTGGGGACCGGATGTCAGCTGTACAGTCCGGATGGGGACCGGCTGTCAGCTGTACAGACCGGCTGTCAGCTGTACAGACCGTCTTTCAGCGGTACAGACCGGCTGGGGACAGGCTGTCAGCTGTACAGACCGGCTGGGGACGGGCTGCCAGCTGTACAGACCGGCTGTCAGCTGTACAGACCGGCTGGGGACGGGGTGTCAGCTGTACAGACCGGCTGGGGGCGGGTTGTCAGCAGTACAGACCGGTTGGGGACGGACTGTCAGCTGTACAGACCAGCTGGGGACGGGCTGTCAGCTGTACAGACCGGTTGGGGACGGGCCGTCAGCTGTACCGACCGGCTGGGGACGGGCTGTCAGCTGTACAGACAGGCAGGTGACGGGCTGTCAGCTGTATAGACCGGCTGGGGACCGGCTGTCAGCTGTACAGACTGGCTGTTAGCAGTACAGACCGGCTGGGGACGGGCTGTCAGCTGTAGAGACCGGCTTTCAGCTATACAGACCGGCTGTCAGCTGTAAAGACCGGCTGTCAGCTGTACAGACCGGCAGAACATACTGGCTAGAGACCGGCTGTCAGCTGTACAGACCGGCCAGGGACGGGCTGTCAGCTGTACAGACCGGCTGGGGACGGGCTGTCAGCAGTAGAGACTGGCCCGGGACGGACTATCACCTGTACAGACCAGCTTGGGACGGGCTGTCAGCTGTACAGACCGGCTGGGGACGGGCTGTCAGCTGTACAGACCGGCTGTCAGTAGTACAGACGTGCTGGGGTCGGGCTGCCAGCTGTATAGATCGGCTGGGGACGGGCTGTCTGCTGTACAGACCGGCTGGGGACGGGCTGTCAGCTGTACAGACCAGCTGAGGACCGGCTGTCAGATGTACAGACCGGCTGGGGACGGGCTGTCAGCTGTACAGACCGACTGGGGACGGGCTGTCAACTGTACAGACCTGCTACGGACGGGCTGTCAGCAGTACAAACCGGCTGGAGACGGACTGTCAGCTGTACAGACCGGCTGGGGACAGGCTGTCAGCTGTACAGACCGACTGGGGACAGGCTGTCAGCTGTACAGACCGGCTGGGGACGGGCTGTCAGCTGTGCATACCGGCTGGGGAAGGGCTGTCAGCTGTACAGACCGGCTGGAGAAGGGCTGTCAGCTGTACAGACCGGCTGGGGACGGGCTGTCAGCTGTACAGACCGGCTGGAGACGGGCTGTCAGCTGTACAGACCGGCTGGGGACCGGCTGTCAGCTGTACAGACCGGCTGTCAGCTGCACAGACCGACTGGGGACGGGCTGCCAGCTGTATAGACCGGCTGGGGACAGGCTGTCAGCTGTACAGACCGACTGGGGACAGGCTGTCAGCTGTACAGACCGGCTGGGGACGGGCTGTCAGCTGTGCATACCGGCTGGGGAAGGGCTGTCAGCTGTACAGACCGGCTGGAGAAGGGCTGTCAGCTGTACAGACCGGCTGGGGACGGGCTGTCAGCTGTACAGACCGGCTGGAGACGGGCTGTCAGCTGTACAGACCGGCTGGGGACCGGCTGTCAGCTGTACAGACTGGCTGTCAGCAGTACATACCGGCTGGGGACGGGCTGTCGGCTGTAGAGACCGGCTTTCAGCTATACAGACCGGCTGTCAGCTGTAAAGACTGGCTGTCAGCTGTACAGACCGGCTAAACAGACTGGCGGAGACCGGCTGTCAGCTGTACAGACCGGCCAGGGACGGGCTGTCAGCTGTACAGACCGGCAGGGGACGGGATGTCAGCAGTACAGACTGGCCGGGGACGGACTATCAGCTGTACAGACCGGCTGGGGACGGGCTGTCAGCTGTACAGACCGGCTGGGGACGGGCTGTCAGCTGTACAGACCGGCTGTGGACGGGCTGTCAGCTGTGCATACCGGCTGGGGACGGGCTGTCAGCTGTACAGACCGGCTGGGGACCGGCTGTCAGCTGTACAGACCGGCTGGGGACGGGCTGTCAGCAGTACAGACTGGCCGGGGACGGACTATCAGCTGTACAGACCGGCATGGGATGGGCTGTCAGCTGTACAGACCGGCTGGGGACGGGCTGTCAGCTGTACAGACCGGCTGTCAGTAGTACATACGTGCTGGGGACGGGCTGTCAGCTGTACAGACCGGCTGGGGACCGGCTGTCAGCTGTACAGACCGGCTGGGGACCGGCTGTCAGCTGTACAGATCGTCTGTCAGCTGTAAAGACCGGCTGTCAGCTGTACAGACCGGCTGTACAGACTGGCTGGAGACCAACTGTCAGCTGTACAGACCGGCCAGGGTTGGGCTGTCAGCTGTACAGACCGGCTTGGGACGGACTGTCAGCTGTACAGGCCGGCTGGGGACGGGCTGTCATCTGTACAGACCGGCTGGGGATGGGCTGTCAGCAGTGCGCACCGAATGTCGGCAGTACAGACCGGCTGGGGACGAGCTGTCAGCAGTACAGACCAGCTGGGGACGGGCTGTCAGTTGTACAGATCGTCTGTCAGATGTACAGACTGGCTGGGGACGGGCTGTCAGCTGTACAGACCGGCTGGGGACGGGCTGTCAGCAATACAGAGCGGCTGGGGACGGACTGTCAGCTGTACAGACTGGCTGGGGACGGGCTGTCAGCTGTACAGGCCGGCTGGGGACGGGCTGTCAGCAGTACAGACCGGCTGGGACGGGCTGTCAGCTGTACAGACCGACTGGGGACAGGCTGTCAGCTGTACAGACCAGATTGGGACGGGCTGTCAGCTGTGCATACCGGCTGGGGACGGGCTGTCAGCTGTACAGACCGGCTGGGGACGGGCTGTCAGCTGTACAGACCGGCTGGGGACGGGCTGTCAGCTGTACAGACCGGCTGGAGACGGGCTGTCAGCTGTACAGACCGGCTGGGGACCGGCTGTCAGATGTACAGACTGGCTGTCAGCAGTACAGACCGGCTGGGGACGGGCTGTCAGCTGTAGAGACCGGCTTTCAGCCATACAGACCGGAAGTCAGCTGTAAAGACTGGCTGTCAGCTGTACAGACCGGCTGTACAGACTGGCTGAAGACCGGCTGTCAGCCGTACAGACCGGCCATGGACGGGCTGTCAGCTGTACAGACCGGCAGGGGACGGGCTGTCAGCAGTACAGACTGGCCGGGGACGGACTATCAGCTGTACAGACCGGCTGGGGACGGGCTGTCAGCTGTACAGACCGGCTGGGGACGGGCTGTCAGATGTACAAACCGGCTGGGGACGGGCTGTCAACTGTGCATACCGGCTGGGGACCGGATGTCAGCTGTACAGTCCGGATGGGGACCGGCTGTCAGCTGTACAGACCGGCTGTCAGCTGTACAGACCGTCTTTCAGCGGTACAGACCGGCTGGGGACAGGCTGTCAGCTGTACAGACCGGCTGGGGACGGGCTGCCAGCTGTACAGACCGGCTGTCAGCTGTACAGACCGGCTGGGGACGGGGTGTCAGCTGTACAGACCGGCTGGGGGCGGGTTGTCAGCAGTACAGACCGGTTGGGGACGGACTGTCAGCTGTACAGACCAGCTGGGGACGGGCTGTCAGCTGTACAGACCGGTTGGGGACGGGCCGTCAGCTGTACCGACCGGCTGGGGACGGGCTGTCAGCTGTACAGACAGGCAGGTGACGGGCTGTCAGCTGTATAGACCGGCTGGGGACCGGCTGTCAGCTGTACAGACTGGCTGTTAGCAGTACAGACCGGCTGGGGACGGGCTGTCAGCTGTAGAGACCGGCTTTCAGCTATACAGACCGGCTGTCAGCTGTAAAGACCGGCTGTCAGCTGTACAGACCGGCAGAACATACTGGCTAGAGACCGGCTGTCAGCTGTACAGACCGGCCAGGGACGGGCTGTCAGCTGTACAGACCGGCTGGGGACGGGCTGTCAGCAGTAGAGACTGGCCCGGGACGGACTATCACCTGTACAGACCAGCTTGGGACGGGCTGTCAGCTGTACAGACCGGCTGGGGACGGGCTGTCAGCTGTACAGACCGGCTGTCAGTAGTACAGACGTGCTGGGGACGGGCTGCCAGCTGTATAGATCGGCTGGGGACGGGCTGTCTGCTGTACAGACCGGCTGGGGACGGGCTGTCAGCTGTACAGACCAGCTGAGGACCGGCTGTCAGATGTACAGACCGGCTGGGGACGGGCTGTCAGCTGTACAGACCGACTGGGGACGGGCTGTCAACTGTACAGACCTGCTACGGACGGGCTGTCAGCAGTACAAACCGGCTGGAGAGGGACTGTCAGCTGTACAGACCGGCTGGGGACAGGCTGTCAGCTGTACAGACCGACTGGGGACAGGCTGTCAGCTGTACAGACCGGCTGGGGACGGGCTGTCAGCTGTGCATACCGGCTGGGGAAGGGCTGTCAGCTGTACAGACCGGCTGGAGAAGGGCTGTCAGCTGTACAGACCGGCTGGGGACGGGCTGTCAGCTGTACAGACCGGCTGGAGACGGGCTGTCAGCTGTACAGACCGGCTGGGGACCGGCTGTCAGCTGTACAGACTGGCTGTCAGCAGTACATACCGGCTGGGGACGGGCTGTCGGCTGTAGAGACCGGCTTTCAGCTATACAGACCGGCTGTCAGCTGTAAAGACTGGCTGTCAGCTGTACATACCGGCTAAACAGACTGGCGGAGACCGGCTGTCAGCTGTACAGACCGGCCAGGGACGGGCTGTCAGCTGTACAGACCGGCAGGGGACGGGATGTCAGCAGTACAGACTGGCCGGGGACGGACTATCAGCTGTACAGACCGGCTGGGGACGGGCTGTCAGCTGTACAGACCGGCTGGGGACGGGCTGTCAGCTGTACAGACCGGCTGTGGACGGGCTGTCAGCTGTGCATACCGGCTGGGGACGGGCTGTCAGCTGTACAGACCGGCTGGGGACCGGCTGTCAGCTGTACAGACCGGCTGGGGACGGGCTGTCAGCAGTACAGACTGGCCGGGGACGGACTATCAGCTGTACAGACCGGCATGGGATGGGCTGTCAGCTGTACAGACCGGCTGGGGACGGGCTGTCAGCTGTACAGACCGGCTGTCAGTAGTACATACGTGCTGGGGACGGGCTGTCAGCTGTACAGACCGGCTGGGGACCGGCTGTCAGCTGTACAGACCGGCTGGGGACCGGCTGTCAGCTGTACAGATCGTCTGTCAGCTGTAAAGACCGGCTGTCAGCTGTACAGACCGGCTGTACAGACTGGCTGGAGACCAACTGTCAGCTGTACAGACCGGCCAGGGTTGGGCTGTCAGCTGTACAGACCGGCTTGGGACGGACTGTCAGCTGTACAGACCGGCTGGGGACGGGCTGTCATCTGTACAGACCGGCTGGGGATGGGCTGTCAGCAGTGCGCACCGAATGTCGGCAGTACAGACCGGCTGGGGACGAGCTGTCAGCAGTACAGACCAGCTGGGGACGGGCTGTCAGTTGTACAGATCGTCTGTCAGATGTACAGACTGGCTGGGGACGGGCTGTCAGCTGTACAGACCGGCTGGGGACGGGCTGTCAGCAATACAGAGCGGCTGGGGACGGACTGTCAGCTGTACAGACTGGCTGGGGACGGGCTGTCAGCTGTACAGGCCGGCTGGGGACGGGCTGTCAGCAGTACAGACCGGCTGGGACGGGCTGTCAGCTGTACAGACCGACTGGGGACAGGCTGTCAGCTGTACAGACCAGATGGGGACGGGCTGTCAGCTGTGCATACCGGCTGGGGACGGGCTGTCAGCTGTACAGACCGGCTGGGGACGGGCTGTCAGCTGTACAGACCGGCTGGGGACGGGCTGTCAGCTGTACAGACCGGCTGGAGACGGGCTGTCAGCTGTACAGACCGGCTGGGGACCGGCTGTCAGATGTACAGACTGGCTGTCAGCAGTACAGACCGGCTGGGGACGGGCTGTCAGCTGTAGAGACCGGCTTTCAGCCATACAGACCGGAAGTCAGCTGTAAAGACTGGCTGTCAGCTGTACAGACCGGCTGTACAGACTGGCTGAAGACCGGCTGTCAGCCGTACAGACCGGCCATGGACGGGCTGTCAGCTGTACAGACCGGCAGGGGACGGGCTGTCAGCAGTACAGACCAGCTGGGGACGGACTGTCAGCTGTACAGACTGGCTGGGGACGGGCTGTCAGCTGTACAGGCCGGCTGGGGACGGGCTGTCAGCTGTACAGACCGGCAGGGGACGGGCTGTCAGCAGTACAGACTGGCCGGGGACGGACTATCAGCTGTACAGACCGGCTGGAGACGGGCTGTCAGCTGTACAGACCGGCTGGGGTTGTGCTGTCAGATGTACAGACCAGCTGGGGACGGGCTGTCAACTGTGCATACCGGTTGGGGACCGGCAGTCAGCTGTACAGTCCGGATGGGGACCGGCTGTCAGCTGTACAGACCGGCTGTCAGCTGTACAGACCGTCTTTGAGCGGTACAGACCGGCTGGGGACGGGCTGTCAGCTGTACAGACCGGCTGTCAGCTGTACAGACCGGCTGGGGACGGGGTGTCAGCTGTACAGACCGGCTGGGGACGGGCTGTCAGCTGTACAGACCGGCTGGGGACGGGTTGTCAGCTGTACAGTCCGGCTGGAGACGGGCTGTCAGCTGTACAGACCGGCTGGGGACCGGCTGTCAGCTGTACAGACTGGCTGTCAGCAGTACAGACTGGCTGGGGACGGGCTGTCAGCTGTACAGACCGGCTGGGGATCGGCTGTCAGCAGTACACAGCGGATGTCAGCAATACATACCGGCTGGGGACGGACTGTCAGCTGTACAGACCGGCTGGGGACCGGCTGTCGGCTGTACAGACCGGCTGGGGACGGGCTGTCAGCTGTACAGACCAGCTGTCAGCTGCACAGACCGACTGGGGACGGGCTACCAGCTGTATAGACCGGCAGGGGACGGGCTGTCAGTTGTACAGACCAGCTGGGGAACGGCTGTCAGCTGTACAGGCCAGCTGGGGAAAGGCTGTCAGTTGTACAGGCCTGCTGGGGACGGGCTCGGCTGGGGACGGGCTGTCAGCTGTACATTCCGGCTGAAGACGGGCTGTCAGCTGTAAAGACAGGATAAGGACGAACTGTCAGCAGTAGAGACCAGCTGGAGACCGGCTGTCAGCTGTACAGGCTGGCTGGGGACGGACTGTCAGCTGTACAGACCGGCTTGGGGCGGGCTGTCAGCTGTACAGACCGGCTTGGGACGGGCTGTCAGCTGCACAGACCGGCTGGGGACGGGCTGTCAGCTGTACAGACAGGCTGGGGACGGGCTGTCAGCAGTAGAGACCGGCTGGAGACCGGCTGTCAGCTGTACAGACCAGCTGGGGACGGGCTGTCAGCTGTACAGACCGGCTGGGGATGGGCTCTCAGCAGTACACACCGGCGTTCAGCAGTACAGACCGGCTGGGGACGGACTGTCTGCTGTACAGACCGTTTGGGGATGGGCTGTCAGCAGTACACACCGGCTGTCAGCTGTACAGACCGGCTGTCAGCTGTACAGACGGGCTGTCAGCTGTACTGACCGACTGTCAGCTGTACAGACCAGCTGTAAGCTGTACAGACCGGCTGGGAACCGGCTGCCAGCAGAACAAACCGGCTGTCAGCTGTACAGACCGGCTGGGGACGGACTGTCAGCTGTACAGACCGGCTGGGGACGGGCTGTCAGCTGTACAGGCCGGATGGGAACGGGCTGTCAGCTGTACAGACCGGCTGGTGGACTGGCTGTCAGCTGTACAGACAAGCTGGGGACGGGCTGTCAGCTGTACAAACCGGCTGGGGACCGGCTGTCAGCTGTAAAGACCGGCTGGGGACGGGTTGTCAGCAGTACAGACCGGCTGGAGACGTGCTGTCATCTGTACAGGCTGGCTGTCAGTAGTACATACCGGTTTGGGGACGGACTGTCAGCTGTACAGACCGGCTGGGGACGGGCTGTCAGCTGTACAGACCGGCTGGGGTTGTGCTGTCAGATGTACAGACCGGCTGGGGACGGGCTGTCAACTGTGCATACCGGTTGGGGACCGGCTGTCAGCTGTACAGTCCGGATGGGGACCGGCTGTCAGCTGTACAGACCGGCTGTCAGCTGTACAGACCGTCTTTGAGCGGTACAGACCGGCTGGGGACGGGCTGTCAGCTGTACAGGCCGGCTGGGGATGGGCTGTCAGCAGTACAGACCGGCTGGGGACGGACTGTCAGCTGTACAGACCGGCTGGGGACGGGCTGTCAGCTGTACAGACCGGCTGGAGACGGACTGTCAGCTGTACAGACCGGCTGGGGACGGGCTGTCAGCTGTACAGGCCGGCTGGGCTTGGGCTGTCAGCTGTACAGACCGGCTGGAGACGGACTGTCAGCTGTACATACTGGCTGGGGACGGGCTGGCAGCTGTACAGACCGGTTGGGGACGGGCTGTCAGCAGTACAGACCGGCTGGGGACGGACTGTCAGCTGTACAGACCGGCTGGGGACGGGCTGTCAGCTGTACAGGCCGGCAAGGGACGGGCTGTCAGCAGTACAGACCGGCTAAGGAAAGCTGTCAGCTGTACAGACCGGCTGGGGACGGGCTGTCAGCTGTACAGACCAGCTGGGGACGGGCTATCAGCTGTACAGACTGGCTGGGGACGGGCTGTCAGCAGTACAGACCGACCGGAGACGGACTGTCAGCTTTACAGACCGGTTGGGGACGGGCTGTCAGCTGTACAGACCGGCTATCAGTAGTACATACCGGCTGGGGACGGGCTGTCAGCTGTACAGACCGACTGGAGACCGGCTGTCAGCTGTACAGGCCGGCTTGGGACGGACTGTCAGCTGTACAGACTGGCTGGGGACGGGCTGTCAGCTGTACAGATCGGCTATCAGTAGTACAGACGGGCTGGGGACGGGCTGTCAGCTGTACAGACCGGCTGGGGACCGGCTGTCAGCTGTACAGACAGGCTTGGGACTGGCTGTCAGCTGTACGTACCGGCTGTCAGCTGTACAGACTGGCTAGGGACGGGCTGTCAGCTGTACAGACCGGCTGGAGACCGGCTGTCAGCTGTACAGACCGGCTGGGGACGGACTGTCAGTTGTACAGACCGGCTGGGGACGGGCTGTCAGCAGTACAGACCGGCTGTCAGTTGTACAGACCGGCTGGAGACGGACTGTCAGCTGTACAGACCCGCTGGGGACGGGCTGTCAGCTGTACAGGCCGGCTGGGGACGGGCTGTCAGCTGTACATACCGGCTGGAGACGGACTGTCAGCTCTACATACCGGCTGGGCACGGGCTGTTCGCTGTGCATACCGGTTGGGACAGGCTGTCAGCAGTACAGACCGGCTGGACACGGACTGTCAGCTGTACAGACCGGCCCGGCTGGAGACGGGCTGTCAGCAGTACAGACCGGCTGGGGACGGACTGTCAGCTGTTCAGACCGGCTTGGGATGGGCTGTCAGCAGTACACACCGGCTGTCAGCAGTACAGACCGGCTGGGGATAAGCTGTCAGCAGTACAGACCGGCTGGGGACGGGCTGTCAGCTGTACAGCCCGGCTGGGGACGGGCTGTCAGCTGTACAGACCGGCTGGGGACGGGCTGTCAGCTGTACAGACCGGCTGTAGACGGGCTGTCAGCTGTACAGACCGGCTGGGGACCGGCTGTCAGCTGTGCAGACTGGCTGTCAGCAGTACAGACCGGCTGGGGACGGGCTGTCAGCTGTAGAGACCGGCTTTCAGCCATACAGACCGGAAGTCAGCTGTAAAGACTGGCTGTCAGCTGTACAGACCGGCTGTACAGACTGGCTGAAGACCGGCTGTCAGCTGTACAGACCGGCCATGGACGGGCTGTCAGCTGTACAGACCGGCAGGGGACAGGCTGTCAGCAGTACAGACTGGCCGGGGACGGACTATCAGCTGTACAGACCGGCTGGGGACGGGCTGTCAGCTGTACAGACCGGCTGGGGACGGGCTGTCAGATGTACAAACCGGCTGGGGACGGGCTGTCAACTGTGCATACCGGCTGGGGACCGGCTGTCAGCGGTACAGTCCGGATGCGGACCGGCTGTCAGCTGTACAGACCGGCTGTCAGCTGTACAGACCGTCTTTCAGCGGTACAGACCGGTTGGGGACGGGCTGTCAGCTGTACAGACCGGCTGGGGACGGGCTGCCAGCTGTACAGACCGGCTGTCAGCTGTACAGACCGGCTGGGGACGGGGTGTCAGCTGTACAGACCGGCTGGGGGCGGGCTGTCAGCAGTACAGACCGGTTGGAGACGGACTGTCAGCTGTACAGACCAGCTGGGGACGGGCTGTCAGCTGTACAGACCGGTTGGGGACGGGCCGTCAACTGTACCGACCGGCTGGGGACGGGCTGTCAGCTGTGCAGACCGGCAGGTGACGGGCTGTCAGCTGTATAGACCAGCTGGGGACCGGCTGTCAGCTGTACAGACTGGCTGTTAGCAGTACAGACCGGCTGGGGACGGGCTGTCAGCTGTAGAGACCGGCTTTCAGCTATACAGACCGGCTGTCAGCTGTAAAGACCGGCTGTCAGCTGTACAGACCGGCAGAACATACTGGCTAGAGACCGGCTGTCAGCTGTACAGACCGGCCAGGGACGGGCTGTCAGCTGTACAGACTGGCTGGGGACGGGCTGTCAGCAGTAGAGACTGGCCCGGGACGGACTATCACCTGTACAGACCAGCTTGGGACGGGCTGTCAGCTGTACAGACCGGCTGGGGACGGGCTGTCAGCTGTACAGACCGGCTGTCAGTAGTACAGACGTGCTGGGGACGGGCTGTCAGCTGTACAGACCGGCTCGGGACTGGCTGTCAGCTGTACAGACCGGCTGGGGACCGGCTGTCAGCTGTACAGACCGACTGTCCCCTGTACAGACCGTCTTTCAGCTTTACAGATCGGCTGGGGACGGGCTGTCTGCTGTACAGACCGGCTGGGGACGGGCTGTCAGCTGTACAGACCGACTGGGGACGGGCTGTCAACTGTATAGACCTGCTACGGACGGGCTGTCAGCAGTACAAACCGGCTAAAGACGGACTGTCAGCTGTACAGACCGGCTGGGGACAGGCTGTCAGCTGTACAGACCGACTGGGGACAGGCTGTCAGCTGTACAGACCGGCTGGGGACGGGCTGACAGCTGTGCATACCGGCTGGGGAAGGGCTGTCAGCTGTACAGACCGGCTGGAGAAGGGCTGTCAGCTGTACAGACCGGCTGGGGACGGGCTGTCAGCTGTACAGACCGGCTGGAGACGGGCTGTCAGCTGTACAGACTGGCTGGGGACCGGCTGTCAGCTGTACAGACTGGCTGTCAGCAGTACATACCGGCTGGGGACGGGCTGTCGGCTGTAGAGACCGGCTTTCAGCTATACAGACCGGCTGTCAGCTGTAAAGACTGGCTGTCAGCTGTACAGACCGGCTAAACAGACTGGCGGAGACCGGCTGTCAGCTGTACAGACCGGCCAGGGACGGGCTGTCAGCTGTACAGCCCGGCAGGGGACGGGATGTCAGCAGTACAGACTGGCCGGGGACGGACTATCAGCTGTACAGACCGGCTGGGGACGGGCTGTCAGCTGTACAGACCGGCTGGGGACGGGCTGTCAGCTGTACAGACCGGCTGTGGACGGGCTGTCAGCTGTGCATACCGGCTGGGGACGGGCTGTCAGCTGTACAGACCGGCTGGGGACCGGCTGTCAGCTGTACAGACCGGCTGGGGACGGGCTGTCAGCAGTACAGACTGGCCGGGGACGGACTATCAGCTGTACAGACCGGCATGGGACGGGCTGTCAGCTGTACAGACCGGCTGGGGACGGGCTGTCAGCTGTACAGACCGGCTGTCAGTAGTACATACGTGCTGGGGACGGGCTGTCAGCTGTACAGACCGGCTGGGGACCGGCTGTCAGCTGTACAGACCGGCTGGGGACCAGCTGTCAGCTGTACAGATCGTCTGTCAGCTGTACAGACCGTCTTTCAGCTGTACAGATCGGCTGGGGACGGGCTGTCTGCTGTACAGACCGGTTGTCAGCTGTACAGACCGGCTGGGGACGGGCTGTCAGCTGTACAGACCAGCTGAAGGCCGGCTGTCAGATGTACAGGCCGGCTGGGGACGGGCTGTCAGCTATACAGACCGGCTGGGGAGGGGCTGTCAGCAGTACACACCGGATGTCAGCAATACAGACCGGCTGGGGACGGGCTGTCAGCAGTACAGACCGGCTGGGATGAGCTGTCAGCTGTACAGACCGACTGGGGACAGGCTGTCAGCTGTACAGACCGGCTGGGGACGGGCTGTCAGCTGTGCATACCGGCTGCGGATGGGCTGTCAGCAGTACAGACCGGCTGGGGACGGACTGTCAGCTGTACAGACCGGCTGGGGACGGGCTGTCAGCTGTACAGACCGGCTGGAGACGGGCTGTCAGCTGTACAGACCGGCTGGGGACCGGCTGTCAGCTGTAAAGACTGGCTGTCAGCAGTACAGACCGGCTGGGGACGGGCTGTCAGCTGTAGAGACCGGTTTTCAGCCATACAGACCGGAAGTCAGCTGTAAAGACTGGCTGTCAGCTGTACAGACCGGCTGTACAGACTGGCTGGAGACCGGCTGTCAGCTGTACAGACCGGCCAGGGACGGGATGTCAGCTGTACAGACCGGCAGGGGACGGGCTGTCAGCAGTACAGACTGGCCGGGGACGGACTATCAGCTGTACAGACCGGCTGGGGACGGGCTGTCAGCTGTACAGACCGGCTGGGGACGGGCTGTCAGATGTACAAACCGGCTGGGGACGGGCTGTCAACTGTGCATACCGGCTGGGGACCGGCTGTCAGCTGTACAGTCCGGATGGGGACCGGCTGTCAGCTGTACAGACCGGCTGTCAGCTGTACAGACCGTCTTTGAGCGGTACAGACCGGCTGGGGACGGGCTGTCAGCTGTACAGGCCGGCTGGGGATGGGCTGACAGCAGTACAGACCGGCTGGGGACGGACTGTCAGCTGTACAGACCGGCTGGGGACGGGCTGTCAGCTGTACAGACCGGCTGGAGACGGATTTTCAGCTGTACAGACCGGCTGGGGACGGGCTGTCAGCTGTGCAGGCCGGCTGGGCTTGGGCTGTCATCTGTACAGACCGGCTGGAGACGGACTGTCAGCTGTACATACTGGCTGGGGACGGGCTGGCAGCTGTACAGACCGGCTGGGGACGGGCTGTCAGCAGTACAGACCGGCTGGGGACGGACTGTCAGCTGTACAGACCGGCTGGGGACGGGCTGTCAGCTGTACAGGCCGGCAAGGGACGGGCTGTCAGCAGTACAGACCGGCTAAGGAAAGCTGTCAGCTGTACATACCGGCTGGGGACGGGCTGTCAGCTGTACAGACCGGCTGGGGACGGGCTATCAGCTGTACAGACTGGCTGGGGACGGGCTGTCAGCAGTACAGACCGACCGGAGACGGACTGTCAGCTTTACAGACCGGTTGGGGACGGGCTGTCAGCTGTACAGACCGGCTATCAGTAGTACATACCGGCTGGGGACGGGCTGTCAGCTGTACAGACCGACTGGAGACCGGCTGTCAGCTGTACAGGCCGGCTTGGGACGGACTGTCAGCTGTACAGACTGGCTGTGGACGGGCTGTCAGCTGTACAGATCGGCTATCAGTAGTACAGACGGGCTGGGGACGGGCTGTCAGCTGTACAGACCGGCTGGGGACCGGCTGTCAGCTGTACAGACAGGCTTGGGACTGGCTGTCAGCTGTACGTACCGGCTGTCAGCTGTACAGACTGGCTAGGGACGGGCTGTCAGCTGTACAGACCGGCTGGAGACCGGCTGTCAGCTGTACAGACCGGCTGGGGACGGACTGTCAGCTGTACAGACCGGCTGGGGACGGGCTGTCAGCAGTACAGACCGGCTGTCAGTTGTACAGACCGGCTGGAGACGGACTGTCAGCTGTACAGACCCGCTGGGGACGGGCTGTCAGCTGTACAGGCCGGCTGGGGACGGGCTGTCAGCTGTACAGACCGGCTGGAGACGGACTGTCAGCTCTACATACCGGCTGGGGACGGGCTGTTCGCTGTGCATACCGGTTGGGACAGGCTGTCAGCAGTACAGACCGGCTGGACACGGACTGTCAGCTGTACAGACCGGCCCGGCTGGAGACGGGCTGTCAGCAGTACAGACCGGCTGGGGACGGACTGTCAGCTGTTCAGACCGGTTTGGGATGGGCTGTCAGCAGTACACACCGGCTGTCAGCAGTACAGACCGGCTGGGGATGGGCTGTCAGCAGTACAGACCGGCTGGGGATGGGCTGTCAGCTGTACAGACCGGTTGTCAGCTGCACAGACCGACTGGGGACGGGCTGCCAGCTGTATAGACCGGCTGGGAACGGGCTGTCAGTTGTACAGACCAGCTGGGGACGGGCTGTCAGCTGTACAGGCCAGCTGGGGAAAGGCTGTCAGTTGTACAGGCCGGCTGGGGACGGGCTGTCAGCTGTACAGACCGGCTGGGGACGGGCTGTCAGCTGTACATTCCGGCTGAAGACGGGCTGTCAGCTGTAAAGACAGGATAAGGACGAACTGTCAGCAGTAGAGACCAGCTGGAGACCGGCTGTCAGCTGTACAGGCTGGCTGGGGACGGACTGTCAGCTGTACAGACCGGCTGGGGGCGGGCTGTCAGCTGTACAGACCGGCTTGGGACGGGCTGTCAGCTGCACAGACCGGCTGGGGACGGGCTGTCAGCTGTACAGACAGGCTGGGGACGGGCTGTCAGCAGTAGAGACCGGCTGGAGACCGGCTGTCAGCTGTACAGACCGGCTGGGGACGGGCTGTCAGCTGTACAGACCGGCTGGGGATGGGCTCTCAGCAGTACACACCGGCTGTCAGCAGTACAGACCGGCTGGGGACGGACTGTCTGCTGTACAGACCGTTTGAGGATGGGCTGTCAGCAGTACACACCGGCTGTCAGCTGTATAGACCGGCTGTCAGCTGTACAGACGGGCTGTCAGCTGTACTGACCGACTGTCAGCTGTACAGACCGGCTGTAAGCTGTACAGACCGGCTGGGAACCGGCTGCCAGCAGAACAAACCGGCTGTCAGCTGTACAGACCGGCTGGAGACGGACTGTCAGCTGTACAGACCGGCTGGGGACGGGCTGTCAGCTGTACAGGCCGGATGGGAACGGGCTGTCAGCTGTACAGACCGGCTGGTGGACTGGCTGTCAGCTGTACAGACAAGCTGGGGACGGGCTGTCAGCTGTACAAACCGGCTGGGGACCGGCTGTCAGCTGTAAAGACCGGCTGGGGACGGGCTGTCAGCAGTACAGACCGGCTGGAGACGTGATGTCAGCTGTACAGGCTGGCTGTCAGTAGGACATACCGGTTTGGGGACGGACTGTCAGCTGTACAGACCGGCTGGGGACCGGCTGCCAGCTGTACAGACCGGCTGGGAACGGGCTGTCAGCTGTAAAGACCGGCTGGGAACGGGCTGTCAGCTGTACAGACCGGCTGGGGATCGGCTGTCAGCAGTACACACCGGATGTCAGCAATACATACCGGCTGGGGACGGGCTGTCAGCAGTACAGACCGGCTGGGACGGGCTGTCAGCTGTACAGACCGACTGGGGACAGGCTGTCAGCTGTACAGACCAGATGGGGACGGGCTGTCAGCTGTGCATACCGGCTGGGGACGGGCTGTCAGCTGTACAGACCGGCTGGGGACGGGCTGTCAGCTGTACAGACCGGCTGGGGACGGGCTGTCAGCTGTACAGACCGGCTGGAGACGGGCTGTCAGCTGTACAGACCGGCTGGGGACCGGCTGTCAGCTGTACAGACTGGCTGTCAGCAGTACAGACCGGCTGGGGACGGGCTGTCAGCTGTAGAGACCGGCTTTCAGCCATACAGACCGGAAGTCAGCTGTAAAGACTGGCTGTCAGCTGTACAGACCGGCTGTACAGACTGGCTGAAGACCGGCTGTCAGCCGTACAGACCGGCCATGGACGGGCTGTCAGCTGTACAGACCGGCAGGGGACGGGCTGTCAGCAGTACAGACTGGCCGGGGACGGACTATCAGCTGTACAGACCGGCTGGGGACGGGCTGTCAGCTGTACAGACCGGCTGGGGACGGGCTGTCAGATGTACAAACCGGCTGGGGACGGGCTGTCAACTGTGCATACCGGCTGGGGACCGGATGTCAGCTGTACAGTCCGGATGGGGACCGGCTGTCAGCTGTACAGACCGGCTGTCAGCTGTACAGACCGTCTTTCAGCGGTACAGACCGGCTGGGGACAGGCTGTCAGCTGTACAGACCGGCTGGGGACGGGCTGCCAGCTGTACAGACCGGCTGTCAGCTGTACAGACCGGCTGGGGACGGGGTGTCAGCTGTACAGACCGGCTGGGGGCGGGTTGTCAGCAGTACAGACCGGTTGGGGACGGACTGTCAGCTGTACAGACCAGCTGGGGACGGGCTGTCAGCTGTACAGACCGGTTGGGGACGGGCCGTCAGCTGTACCGACCGGCTGGGGACGGGCTGTCAGCTGTACAGACAGGCAGGTGACGGGCTGTCAGCTGTATAGACCGGCTGGGGACCGGCTGTCAGCTGTACAGACTGGCTGTTAGCAGTACAGACCGGCTGGGGACGGGCTGTCAGCTGTAGAGACCGGCTTTCAGCTATACAGACCGGCTGTCAGCTGTAAAGACCGGCTGTCAGCTGTACAGACCGGCAGAACATACTGGCTAGAGACCGGCTGTCAGCTGTACAGACCGGCCAGGGACGGGCTGTCAGCTGTACAGACCGGCTGGGGACGGGCTGTCAGCAGTAGAGACTGGCCCGGGACGGACTATCACCTGTACAGACCAGCTTGGGACGGGCTGTCAGCTGTACAGACCGGCTGGGGACGGGCTGTCAGCTGTACAGACCGGCTGTCAGTAGTACAGACGTGCTGGGGACGGGCTGCCAGCTGTATAGATCGGCTGGGGACGGGCTGTCTGCTGTACAGACCGGCTGGGGACGGGCTGTCAGCTGTACAGACCAGCTGAGGACCGGCTGTCAGATGTACAGACCGGCTGGGGACGGGCTGTCAGCTGTACAGACCGACTGGGGACGGGCTGTCAACTGTACAGACCTGCTACGGACGGGCTGTCAGCAGTACAAACCGGCTGGAGACGGACTGTCAGCTGTACAGACCGGCTGGGGACAGGCTGTCAGCTGTACAGACCGACTGGGGACAGGCTGTCAGCTGTACAGACCGGCTGGGGACGGGCTGTCAGCTGTGCATACCGGCTGGGGAAGGGCTGTCAGCTGTACAGACCGGCTGGAGAAGGGCTGTCAGCTGTACAGACCGGCTGGGGACGGGCTGTCAGCTGTACAGACCGGCTGGAGACGGGCTGTCAGCTGTACAGACCGGCTGGGGACCGGCTGTCAGCTGTACAGACCGGCTGTCAGCTGCACAGACCGACTGGGGACGGGCTGCCAGCTGTATAGACCGGCTGGGGACAGGCTGTCAGCTGTACAGACCGACTGGGGACAGGCTGTCAGCTGTACAGACCGGCTGGGGACGGGCTGTCAGCTGTGCATACCGGCTGGGGAAGGGCTGTCAGCTGTACAGACCGGCTGGAGAAGGGCTGTCAGCTGTACAGACCGGCTGGGGACGGGCTGTCAGCTGTACAGACCGGCTGGAGACGGGCTGTCAGCTGTACAGACCGGCTGGGGACCGGCTGTCAGCTGTACAGACTGGCTGTCAGCAGTACATACCGGCTGGGGACGGGCTGTCGGCTGTAGAGACCGGCTTTCAGCTATACAGACCGGCTGTCAGCTGTAAAGACTGGCTGTCAGCTGTACAGACCGGCTAAACAGACTGGCGGAGACCGGCTGTCAGCTGTACAGACCGGCCAGGGACGGGCTGTCAGCTGTACAGACCGGCAGGGGACGGGATGTCAGCAGTACAGACTGGCCGGGGACGGACTATCAGCTGTACAGACCGGCTGGGGACGGGCTGTCAGCTGTACAGACCGGCTGGGGACGGGCTGTCAGCTGTACAGACCGGCTGTGGACGGGCTGTCAGCTGTGCATACCGGCTGGGGACGGGCTGTCAGCTGTACAGACCGGCTGGGGACCGGCTGTCAGCTGTACAGACCGGCTGGGGACGGGCTGTCAGCAGTACAGACTGGCCGGGGACGGACTATCAGCTGTACAGACCGGCATGGGATGGGCTGTCAGCTGTACAGACCGGCTGGGGACGGGCTGTCAGCTGTACAGACCGGCTGTCAGTAGTACATACGTGCTGGGGACGGGCTGTCAGCTGTACAGACCGGCTGGGGACCGGCTGTCAGCTGTACAGACCGGCTGGGGACCGGCTGTCAGCTGTACAGATCGTCTGTCAGCTGTAAAGACCGGCTGTCAGCTGTACAGACCGGCTGTACAGACTGGCTGGAGACCAACTGTCAGCTGTACAGACCGGCCAGGGTTGGGCTGTCAGCTGTACAGACCGGCTTGGGACGGACTGTCAGCTGTACAGGCCGGCTGGGGACGGGCTGTCATCTGTACAGACCGGCTGGGGATGGGCTGTCAGCAGTGCGCACCGAATGTCGGCAGTACAGACCGGCTGGGGACGAGCTGTCAGCAGTACAGACCAGCTGGGGACGGGCTGTCAGTTGTACAGATCGTCTGTCAGATGTACAGACTGGCTGGGGACGGGCTGTCAGCTGTACAGACCGGCTGGGGACGGGCTGTCAGCAATACAGAGCGGCTGGGGACGGACTGTCAGCTGTACAGACTGGCTGGGGACGGGCTGTCAGCTGTACAGGCCGGCTGGGGACGGGCTGTCAGCAGTACAGACCGGCTGGGACGGGCTGTCAGCTGTACAGACCGACTGGGGACAGGCTGTCAGCTGTACAGACCAGATGGGGACGGGCTGTCAGCTGTGCATACCGGCTGGGGACGGGCTGTCAGCTGTACAGACCGGCTGGGGACGGGCTGTCAGCTGTACAGACCGGCTGGGGACGGGCTGTCAGCTGTACAGACCGGCTGGAGACGGGCTGTCAGCTGTACAGACCGGCTGGGGACCGGCTGTCAGATGTACAGACTGGCTGTCAGCAGTACAGACCGGCTGGGGACGGGCTGTCAGCTGTAGAGACCGGCTTTCAGCCATACAGACCGGAAGTCAGCTGTAAAGACTGGCTGTCAGCTGTACAGACCGGCTGTACAGACTGGCTGAAGACCGGCTGTCAGCCGTACAGACCGGCCATGGACGGGCTGTCAGCTGTACAGACCGGCAGGGGACGGGCTGTCAGCAGTACAGACTGGCCGGGGACGGACTATCAGCTGTACAGACCGGCTGGGGACGGGCTGTCAGCTGTACAGACCGGCTGGGGACGGGCTGTCAGATGTACAAACCGGCTGGGGACGGGCTGTCAACTGTGCATACCGGCTGGGGACCGGATGTCAGCTGTACAGTCCGGATGGGGACCGGCTGTCAGCTGTACAGACCGGCTGTCAGCTGTACAGACCGTCTTTCAGCGGTACAGACCGGCTGGGGACAGGCTGTCAGCTGTACAGACCGGCTGGGGACGGGCTGCCAGCTGTACAGACCGGCTGTCAGCTGTACAGACCGGCTGGGGACGGGGTGTCAGCTGTACAGACCGGCTGGGGGCGGGTTGTCAGCAGTACAGACCGGTTGGGGACGGACTGTCAGCTGTACAGACCAGCTGGGGACGGGCTGTCAGCTGTACAGACCGGTTGGGGACGGGCCGTCAGCTGTACCGACCGGCTGGGGACGGGCTGTCAGCTGTACAGACAGGCAGGTGACGGGCTGTCAGCTGTATAGACCGGCTGGGGGACCGGCTGTCAGCTGTACAGACTGGCTGTTAGCAGTACAGACCGGCTGGG